>WIQG01000567.1:0-64759 GCA_014925785.1 Mycena galopus ATCC 62051 | reverse complement strand
GGGGGGGGGCGCGCGAGCTATGGTCCAATGGTCGTGGAATCCCATTTGTACGGGTCCCGCCCCATTCGACGTGCAACACCACTCCGAAAACGCGTCCTCAACCCTATGTCCTCGTACCGACACCTCCGTACCGTGTCCCAAGTCGCAAACGAGAGGCGAGCCCTGGCCCAAATCTCTCTCGAAAAACAAGGAGGACAGGCGATCCGGAGGCGGACCCCGTCGCCACTGATCCATTCTGGCTACCTGCAGGAACCAGATACTCTTGTGACCCAAGATTGGCTGGAACTCGGAGACCCGTGCTCTCTGATCAATTCTGTCGGCCTTGGCGAACCGGATATTCTCGTGTACACCGAGGATGAACTCGAACTCAGAGAGTCGAACAACGCGGATGGGATGCCCATTCGTACCATTTCTGATTTCTGCATCTTCGACGGGAAGCAGATGGTTGGTGCCACTGAGCTATTGGGGGACCTCACTTCGCGCTCGTTCACTGCCTCGGGTCTCGTGAAAGCTAAGCTTGATACGGGAGACGACGGCAGCGACGATGATAGCGACGAGGAGGATGGGCAGTTCGTCAGGGATTTGGAAATTACCGGATTCAGTATTCACCACGTCTCCAACCATGTCGAAGACCCATTTGACCCGTATGAATCGTTTTCTCTGCTTTGCATAGCGTAAAACTGAGATGTTCAATAGGAATATCTATATCGAGACGTCACGGGCGTGGTACATTTTGGATACCCCAGCCGCCGCATACAAGCCCTTCTTTATACCCCTGCAAATTCGCCACGACTATACCCACCTCATCGTCTCAGCGGCTCGTAAAAATCGAAAAATAACATATGCCAAGTTTGTCAAGTCACTCGAGGCCCCATTCACCGAAGAACAACTGAGGACTGTTGATATTGTGAGCCACACTCATTCGTCGTGGTCATTTGTGCTGAGTTCGCTGTGTCAGGTAGAGTATTTCAGAACATACACTGGTGTCATTATCTACGACTTCAAGAAGGCGACAAACCGCAGCCTCAGCAATGTTCCGTTGGTCCAAACGCTTCTGAAAAGCCAGTTTTCCGACCACTTGAAGATACAGAAGGACAAAGCCTTCGTGACGCCGCTTGTTGGGAGCATTGTAATGCCCCGTATTGCTTGCCCGATGACGGTCGTTGGTTCCAATTCGGTTGAATCGGACCCACTGCCTGTGGATGAGTATCCAGAAGACGACCATCACGATCCGATCGCCATGCACTGGGGGAATCCTCTAAACCACCCTGGGTACTACGACAGCGTGGAGGTCGATGGTTTTGTTTATAAGGTAGCACATCACAATCTCCATTTCCACTTTTGTATCTCATGCCGCCCCAGCAAGGAGACATTGTTGCCGTTGCCCCCGGCGAGGATAACGACAACCAGAGAGCTGAAAGGGCCGCCCTTTCAGTCGAATTTTGTCGGAACTCGTATGCACGTCGCGTCTGGTACGTGATCTCACTTCTCTTTGGGATAACCAGTGTTAGAACGTCGATGCAGGTTCATTCAAATTCAATATTTCTTCGATAACGACATGGGCACCAAAATGTTGCACGGCCAGTGGTTTGCGCACGGTACTGCCCGTTCTTTCACGGCCTAAGTCTTCACTGATGTAGAACATGTAGGGGGCAATACGATACTCCAGGAATTCAATCACAGCCAAGAGCTATTTCTCCTCGACGAATGTGACAATATCCATGTCTCCAGCATATACCGCCTATGCCAAGTGCGCAGGCTCGAGCCGCGGAAGCGGAAATCCCAGACAACGGTCACAGCGAATCCACGAGCTATTTCTATAGGTCTCTTCTGCACTTTTTGTTCGCTCTTTTATCTAACTTTTGAAGGCTCCTGTGGAGCAAAGAAGAATACAACTTCAAAGATTTGCCCACCGTTGAAGAGGAGCAACGGGTAGTTTCCTTTCTGCCCGAGCACATGCCGTGCGCCAATTGCGGTTTCGTGGCAGAGGAAAAATGGCGCCGACAAGTTCAGCCGCTTGGCCCCGAGGTCCCGAACGGCTTCACGAGGTTTGGCTATGATTACCATGCCGGGGATTTTGTTTTCGTCAAACCCAAGACTGCTTCACTTAGCCCCCTGTGCATCGGCCAAATCACGAATATTGAAGGCCTAACTGTGGGCGAATTGAAGGACGATACGATCGTTTGTTCGATCCGATACTTCAAGCGATATGCTGAGGATGAGGTATGCGATATATTGAGGGTTTTCCTTTGTTCACTCTGTTCACCCTACAGCGGCGTCTGTACAAAACCCGAAAGAGCAACAAGGTCGAGGCCAAGGACCTTGATGCTGTTTGCTACGTAAAGTACATGGACCAAATCGACGTCGACGCGATCGAAGAGTGGCTCAAAGCAGACTCAATCCTGGACCGGTTTTACATTAATACTTGCGAATCGGCCGACGGACACTTCATCCCCATGCACAAAGGCGATTTTGACAGCAGGATTTGTCAGTATTGCGCACGGAAGCCCGAGCTGCAAATTAATCAGTACCACTTGCGAAAGGGACCGATTTCATGCCTGGACGTGTTCGCCGGTTGGTGCATCTTGTCTATCTATTACTAACAATCACTGATTTTTTTCAGGTGCGGGTGGACTTTCCGAGGGCATGCATCGGACAGGCTACTTCGACGCAAAATGGGCGATCGAACAATCACCCTCTGCTGCTAGAACATTTGCGTAAGTGCTCAGCGAGAGCCTACCCTATTGCTGATTGTATTCGACAGAGCCAATCACCCTACCGCAAACGTTCTTTGCGCAGACGTCAACGACATATTGAAATATATTGTTGACAGGGAGGAAGGTAAACAGACGACTCCACTAAGGTCGTCTGATGGTTCCATCATACCCGACAAGAAAATTCCTCGTCCAGGGGAGGTGGACTTTGTGGGCGGTGGTGAGCATCCCATTGAATTTCGTGTTTCCGTGATTCAACTCGACATCAGGGAGTCCTTGCCAACCGTTCAGCGGCGCAAATTACAACAGGGCGAGTACCCTCTTCATTGCCCTTCATCTCGCTGTTTTTTGCTGATACAATGGTCATTTCAGGTCGAAAAGTACGACCACGATACTAGAACGACTCTGCCGTACACCCTCCTAAGCTTGGTGGAAGTCCTTTCCCCGACTTTTTTCCTGCTGGAAAACGTCACCGGAATGATGTCTTTCACTGCTCCGAAAGACGGGACCAACTCCGTCCCCCAAAACGGGAAGCGTATTGAAATGGCTGCCGTGAAGCTCGTGTATCGTGTTTTGATCGCACTGGGTTACCAGGTGGGCTTCAGCGTTCTGCAAGCCGGACAATATGGCACCCCCCAGGACAGACCAAGATTGATTTTCATGGGCGCGAAGCGTGGGCATCGACTGCCCAATTTTCCTTCACGGACCCATTCCTTTCCTTCTAAAAATTTCAAGATCCCGCTACGGCGTGACGATCGAATTCGGGCCCCGACTGCCTTGAGGACTGATGAAGAGGAGCTTGAATTTGCCCCGCACCCTGCTGTTACGGTTAATGACGCTATTGGGGACATGGTACGAATATTCCCCTTTAACCCTTAACAGGCATACTTGCTCACAGTTCTTCGACAGCCTGCGTTTGATTGGTTCGAAAACTTGAAGCCCGTAACTTGCTTAGCTCACTACTTTGCAGGATCAACCCTCATATTCGTGTACGCGAAACACCGCGAGACGTTGCCGAACGGCGGAAACGCGAAAAACATGGTATCCTGCAATGCCCCGTTGTAGCTCAAGCTCCCGTGGGTTTCGGGTTCCCGGTCCGGTTCGCAGGAGAGCCTCGGACCCGCTTTCAGAAGACGATGCGACGGAAAGATGGCTTGGTCGACCAGCATGTCACCCAGGCCTTTGGACCGTCCACCGTGGAATTGTCCACGATGGTGCCTTTGCGACCGTGGTCGAACCACCGGTGCAAGTGTGTTCCTTACATTGTTTGACCGCTGCTCAAGTGTCGCTTGCTGTAGTTTTACCCCAGGCAATCCTTCCACGCAGAATGAAAAACCAGTCCGATAACAGCCCCGTCTTCTATGGCCGTTTGGATGGGGACGGGTTCTTCAGGACGGCGATGACACAGCCGAGGCCTCAAATCCAACACTCTCATTTCCTCCATCCCAAGGTGTGTTCACATGTCTCGTCCATGGCCCCTCTTATACCATATCCAGTGCAAACGGGCCCTCACCCTGCGGGAATTCGCACGTTCGCAAGGGTTTCCAGATAGTTACACTTTCTGTTCAACCGAATCTACGCCCGCCAAGCAGCTGCAGGATGTGAGTCGAGAACCATTTTTTATTCCTCTCGACTTACGCGGTCCAGTGCTTCAAACAGATAGGAAATGCTGTTCCACTTCCTCTAGCGGCCGCTCTGGGACGCAGTATCGCCGCCGCTGCTGATCACGATTGGCGTCAGCGACCTCCGCGAGCAAGCAGCGTCGAATTGTGAAGCACGGCGCTGCGTCGTGTAATACGTCGACTTTCGCGAACTGCACTAGCGCGCCTGTATTGTCAGCTATACAAAAGTTAGAATTAGGACGATCGGAGTTATTTCCTGGCGCAAACAACCTGTTCTATGTGCCCTCAGCTTCTCAATCAGTGCTCCGACCCCACCCTCTCCGTTCCCACAGCTGCATCCGGTGTTTCGAGTTGTACTCGATCACACTTGTAGTCTGTCCAATTCCACGAGGCGTCGAAACACTTTTCTACCAGTGCCACTTTTCACGAAGCCTACCTCCGCTCGGCTGATGATGAAGTCAATTTATTTGCTCGAGCCGCTGTAAGCGGCTATGGTACAGGGCATCTATGTCTAGCTGGGCATCGTCGAACCATATGTTAATCGTTGGGAAGACGGCGAGCATGGACAGGCTGAACGAGACGGGCAGCTCCAGGACGAGGGGAGGAACGAGTGCGGAGCAGGGCTCGTATGTCCGCTCGGCTGGCGAGGCGTCCGCACGCAGCGGCTACGAACCACGGCTTCCTGAACAACGCAGTTTAGCCAGCTCATAATTTAATACATTTCTCATCGTGTTCGAATGGCCCAGAAGAACTCGGGCACAGGAAAACTCGACAATCTATGGTCCGGAGCGCCTTTGAAGACTGATGGTGAAGCTTGAAAGCTAGATCTAATTTCAAGTGGCCACAAACGAGCCTCCTTCTTGAGTGCAATCCTGACGGTCAAACCCAAAGCACACTCCAGACCCAGAAACAGACTGAAGGCATTGACTTGAAGAAGAGCCTTCCCAACTCAGACAGGTGGCGGTGCCGGTTGTTTGCCACGGCTAGAATCAGAAGGGTGACGCGCGTCGCGCTTGAACTTTCTGTCTTCTACCTCCTCATCGCCCGTGCAGACCACCTTACTATGTCTGCCGTTCCACCGCCTAATCCGCCTTCGGGCAACCCCCCAGGGAACCCAGAGAAGCAGCCAGAGGCCGCCCCTGCTGCATCTGCGCCAGCTGATGAAGCATCCATGGATACAACTCCAGACCAACCCCCGGAGGAGACCTGGGCAGACATACCTGAGGATGTTATGGCTCTGAGCACGGACGAGATTCTCACAAGAATACGACTCATTGAAAACGACATGAAGGTGCGTTAGTCAGGGAAAGCATCCTTTCTATCTAAACATTCCTAGGTTATGCGTTCCGAGACTCTGCGGTTACAGCACGAGCAGAGTGTGATGAAAGAGAAGATTCGCGACAATGGCGAAAAGGTCAAGCAGAATAAAGTCCTTCCGTACCTTGTCGCAAACATTGTGGAGGTAACTATATTTTTATTGTTTAAGAACCCATCGTCACATTTTTTAGATTTTGGACGTCGACCCCGAGGTAGAGGAAGATGGCGCCAACCAAGACCTCGACTCCATGCGCAAAGGGAAATGTGCCGTCATCAAGACCTCGACCCGACAAACCGTATTTCTGCCGTTAATAGGTCTGGTGCCCTCCGAGAAACTCAAGCCTGCGGACCTTGTTGGCGTGAACAAAGACTCGTACCTTGTCCTCGACACCCTTCCCGCAGAATTCGATTCGCGCGTTAAGGCTATGGAAGTGGACGAACGACCAACGGAGACTTATACGGATATCGGAGGACTGGAAAAGCAGATTGAAGAGCTCGTCGAGGCCATCGTTCTTCCCATGGAGCAGGCGGATAAATTCAAAACCCTCGGCATTCGGCCTCCTAAGGGTTGCCTGATGTATGGTCCGCCAGGTCAGTGGCATCCGAATGTATTATTCGTCCATACTGACAAATTTTAGGAACTGGCAAAACCTTGCTCGCTCGTGCTTGCGCTGCCCAGACGAAAGCATGCTATCTCAAACTTGCTGGCCCGTCCCTTGTTCAGATGTTCATCGGAGACGGTGCCAAACTGGTCCGTGACGCGTTTGCCCTCGCAAAGGAGAAGGCGCCCGCGATCATCTTCATTGACGAACTTGACGCCATTGGCACCAAGCGTTTCGATTCAGAGAAGAGCGGCGACCGAGAGGTGCAGCGGACCATGTTGGAGCTCCTCAACCAATTGGATGGATTTAGCAGTGATGAGCGGATCAAGGTATGTCCATCCTACTATTCTTTTTATTCCTTGCTTCATTCCGGATGTAGGTGATCGCTGCCACAAATCGAATTGACATCCTGGACCCGGCTCTTCTACGGTCAGGTCGGCTGGATCGCAAGATTGAGTTCCCTTTGCCCAACGATACAGCCCGTGCCCGCATCCTCGAGATTCATTCCCGTAAGATGGCCGTCTCCGGGGACGTCAACTATGAGGAACTGGCGCGTAGCACGGACGAGTTCAACGGTGCACAGCTGAAGGCGGTTTGTGTCGAGGCTGGAATGATTGCGCTCCGGGAAGGTGCGACGAAACTCGGGCATGAACACTTCCTGAGTGGAGTCGCAGAGGGTATGTCTTCGCCATATTTCAGCCAATCATTTATTGACCATTTTTACAGTGCAAAGCAAGAAGAAGAATGATTTGATTTATTTCGCTTAGGTCTGTCTGTCGCGTAGTTGGCAGACTTGCCATTCAATATCATGTTGACCTTGTCTGCCAATCACGAAGTCTGTGCCTTCATTTTCGTTTTCCCTTCTTTCGCTCCATTCGTGTTGAACTGGTCCGCGTGTCCAGAAGGAGCTGTGGTTCCTGCGCTGTTTCGCGTCCTCTTATGCTTGACAGAACAATCATGTGCTCTGGTATATATTGAGCGCGGGGAATCCCAGGTACTTCTCGACCTTTGTATCCTTGGCGCAAGCGGGGATCTTTAGCCGACGCGAGAGGTGCCTCGGTGATTCTCGGATTCGGGCTATTCCTTTATGGAATCAATGTGGAACCCGATGTAAGCACCAATACAATTTCATGATTCGGCCTCTGCAATGGCGCCTGATGTGCAGTTGGCTTCCCACAGAATACACGCGCCAAAGTGCTGCCAGAATGTATATAAAGGCAAAGTTGGAGTTGGTAGGAACCCAACAGTCGCATCGTTCGCATCGCACCTGCAGCACTTTGACTTCCGACCAATAATGCATTTCCTCAAAGTCGCGGCCTTTGCACTGTTCCCCCTCGTCCTTTCTGCGCCGTCCCGCCGCCAGAGCACATCGGGCACTATCGTCGCGCCTGCGGATGGAACAGTCATTGCGCCCGGCGAAGCGTTCGCGTTCCAGTACGACTCCGTGGCGGACTACGGCATCTCGAGCTACAACGTTTGTGCCCAAATTCCCCTGGACGATTAATTCTAATTCTGAATATTTGCGCTCTTATCACAGTACACCGTCTGGCTGCTGACCTCTCCCCCGACGGCGTTCGCCCCCTCACTCAACTTTGCAGAGGGGCATTACTTTGGGCGCTTCGCCGAGCCCAATTACCCTGGTACGCATCTTTTTTAGAAAGTTTTCCGTTGACGTGCGGTATTATGGGTGACGGTGACTTACCTGCATCATCCGAAAAAGGAAATCCCTCCCCACAAAATCTGGCGCCCTCCACACTCACGATGCCAAACTTCTCCACGCATCCAGCAGGCTTCGGCGTGGGTGCGACGGAGAGCAACGGGGCGTTCACGCTCGTGGTGATGGAGGAATACGCGACCGGCGAGGTAAGGCTCGATCTCTTTTTATTGGAAACCCGCGATGGTTGACGCGTTTTGATTTTCTTTTCGCAACTGTAGGCCTCCGTTGGCTACCGCCTCGCGTTGGCGATGAACCAGATCGTGTATAATGGCACCACCACCACCACCTCGTAAAAAAAAGGCGGCATTAGCTCGGACTTCGCATCGGACTTGGGACATTGGTCGGACTTTGAGACTCTTCCCATTTCAATGACCCTTCTGGACTACGGGATACTTATCGAGACATTTTGCGGACACCTATCGAGACATTTACTTGACTTTTCTCTTACCAGACGATCGACATTGTCGAGTAGAGCACTTATAAAATTATCTGCGTAGACTTTGGCTTGACATATAGCATCCGGCGTTTTCTACCAATCACATCATGATTCGCAGGACCTCGGCGTTTTCCGCCCGAGCCTTTCTCCTATCTCTGCACAACTCCAATGCCTTCGCTGGCCGCTATAACCATCTACCTCTTCGGCGCAACAGCGTTCTTCGCCGGTGCTCACGGCCTTTTGAATCTGCAGTCCATGCTCGAACAACTGGGCGTCCCGGACGACTGCTTGCCGGTGACCGCGGGCACGTCCCTGGCGGCCATGGCCATGGGTATCTACTACACGCTCGCGGCATATCAGGAGAACCGAATGTTCTTCATTGCGACGGTGCCGATGCGGTGTTTGACGGCGGTGGTGTTTTGGAGGCAGGCGTGGGTTGCGTATGCGGTTTGGGAAGGCGGGGCCGCCGCGCTGACGGCCGTGGCGCTGGGTGTGGGTGGGACTCGGAAAATGAAATGAAGATGAAGAGGCACATACTTGCGGTGCGACAGCAGTCTGAAAGATGTCGAGTCAATCTGCTGAAGTTTGCAATAGAATGAATAGAGTCTTCTCGGAATGCACTGGGGATATTTTGAGAGGATCTATTCTTCGAAGACATACACAGATACATTCATGCTTCTAAATACTTACACCCATTCCTTGGGGTTTCGCACAACTTCCATCAGCCTTCCCTCTTCAGTACCCTCTGCGCCGAGATCAGTCATGTACTCCCATCGCGCCGTCTCGGGGAGACTCATGAGGATGCTCTCGATTCGCGCTCCTGGAGTCATGAGTCCAAACTTGGTCCCCCGATCGACAACGAGATTGAACTCGACGTAACGACCTCGGCGGACGAGCTGCCACCGGCGCTGCAGCGGTGTGGATGGCATCGCGTGTCTTTTAGACAGAATCGGCAAATACGACGGCAGGAACGCGTTCCCGAGCGTCTGCAGGAAGCCGAAAATCTCCGCAGGCGTTCTGGGCCGCGTCTCGGTATCGGCTAGACGCAGGTGTGCGCCCGCGTTGAGATCGTCGAAGAAAATGCCCCCGACACCGCGACATTCCGCGCGGTGGGGGATGTAAAAGTACTCGTCGCACCACTTTTTGAATGCAGGGAAGAACACGGTGCCGTGCGCGTCGCATGCGGTTTTGAGTACGGTGTGGAAGTGGACCGCGTCCTCTTCGAAGAGGTAGGAGGGGGTCAGGTCGGAGCCGCCGCCGAACCACCACGCGAGGAGTTTGGGCTCTGCGCCGTCCGAGTCGCTGCTGGCTGGTTCTGTAATTTCAAAGTAGCGATAATTGGCGTGAATGGTGGGCGCGTTGGGGTTGCGGGGATGGACGACGAGGCTGAGCCCTGCTGCGAAGAAAGGCAGACCACCCGGGGCATCTTCGGGGAGAGGCATGGAGGTGTGGTCTGCGCGCATCTGCTTGATCGCAGCGGGAGGGAGGGTCCCATGCACAAGCGAAATGTTAACGCCTGCTTTCTCCAAGACGGATATACTGGTAGCAGAGACACCGTCCTCCGGGGCTGGGATTGCGAACACGCAAGACTGGCCACTGCCTCCCTGTGGGCGAATCCATGAATCGCGCTTGAACTTGGGTGCATTGGGATCGAGGGCCTCGAATGCGGAGACGATCTCGTCCTGCAGTTTAAGGATGTATTCTTCTACCTGCTGGCGCATCGGCTTGGGGGATGCATCGACCATGGTGGTGGTTGAGGTTCAAGAGGCGCCCCATCGTAATATGCGAATTGTCGGTCGGAAGAAAGCCGAGTCGCCTCTGGACAAATCCGGACACGAATCCGGACCGTGGGCCTTTCTTCTGGTACCATCATGTCGGCTGAAGTGATTTCTACACCGGAAATTCTCGAGCAAATCCTCGTGCAGCTGCCCATACGCGATCTACTCGTCACTGTGCCCCTCGTCTGCAAGACATGGCAGGCGGTTACTCTTTCACCCGCTCTGCAGCGCGCCCTCTTCTTCGCACCGGATTCCGCCTCTAAGCGTGTTCAGAATTCGCTCCTGAGGGAGATGTTCCCTCTCTTCTTTGCTTTCTGGGAAGCAAGCAAGGGTTCCTTCAGTGATATGGACGACATTGAGGCAATGCCGTGGTCCAAAGCGCCTAATGCTTTCAAACGGCAGGAGGCGAGCTGGCGGCGCATGCTCATCGCGCAGCCCCCGCCGCAAAGCGTAATCATCCAGCAGACGACTAGCGGCATGACTGGCCTCTCTGAACGGCAAGCGATGTTGAAGGACTTGTCGTTTCGCATGGGATTGCTCTATGACCTTACCGCACTGCTCGTCAGTGACGAAGTAACGACTTTCTGGGTACACTGGCAGGACGATACCGAATGCAGGGGTAATCTCACGCTTGAGGTGAACGCAGCATACGGCTGCATGGATGCCCTGGATAGGACGCTCGATGAGCGATTTCACAGTGATGGAGCAAGGCCTATTGAGATTCCTTTCGGGGGGTGGAAAACCACCATGTGGGATTAAGATACGTGAGTATAACCCTCGGGATTGTAAAGTTGATTCATTATATCTTCAATATAGTCTTGCTTCTGGACATCTCGGTGTGCACTGGAGAAGTCGAACGAAGCATATCTATTTTGCTAGCCGCGTATGCCAAACGATGTGCAATCACAATTTACAGCCTCAAATGCAGTCGAGTTACGCGCGCGTATCCCACAAACTGGTCGACCGGCCCACCGCAAATGTCATTGCCAACCAAGCCTCCATGTCCTTATACTCACCACATCCCGTTCCACGAAGAGTCTTTGGGTCTCGGAATCGCCACGTTATTCCGTCGAAAACCATGCGATCAAAACGAGAAGGCGGGACCCAGTAGAAGAGCGGCGCAAGAGTCAAGTCTGATTCTTTCTCTCCTCCCTCCATGGTGACCTTGCCCGTCGTACCCGACCCCAGCACCATCCTTCCAACTAGCAAGTTCACCTCTGTACACACGTATCGAGGGATCTGCTCCCACCTCGCACAACGGCACTTCTACCGGATCCCGGATCCATGGCGAAAAGGGTTATGGGGCCTTCATACCCGGTGTTGGCTTTCTAGCCTCTGCATATGCTGCAACGCCGCAGAGCACCCCCACTACAGTGATCGTACTGCGCTTAGCGAGATCGTTTCCACGCACACTTTACAAGGGCAGAACCGGTCATAGAGCCAGCTGTCAGACTGCGTGCGGACGCACGAGGCGGAGGCGGCGTTGCGGGATGCAGCTGGGATGGGGATCAAGAGTGTGAAGAAGGAGTTGGAGGCGCCGTATGCAATGGTGCAGGGTATCCAGCAGGGTGGTGAGGCGTCTGGAGGGTGGGGGAGAGTGGGACAGACGACGAGGCGTGCGCGAAGCTCAAGGCGCTCGAGGACCGCATAGGATCTGTGGAGGGGGGCGTCCGTGAAGCGTGGTTGGTTTCCTCACCGGCCATTCCCCCGTCACTTCACTGCACCACGAGATCCGCGACGGATACTGCTGGCCCTTGTCTGGATCGCAAGGCCACCTGGGCGTCGCGCTCGCGGCGCCGGTATATATCGAGGACATAACCATTGACCACCTTCAACGGCGCTCAACGAGCCGCGGACGAGCGCGCCGCGCGAGATGGAAGTGTGGGGGCTCGTCGAGGGCACGGACAACCTCCCGAAGCTCAAGGCGTGGCGCGCGGAGAGGGCGACGCGCCGCGAAGCCGGCGAGGTACTCAAGGAGAAGCTGCTACGGCCCAAGACGCTGCTCAAGGCAGTCGAGTACGTACGCGTCGCGGCGTTCACGAACAACGTGCGCGCGAGCAACAACATCTAGACGTTCCCCGCTGAGCCGGAGCTGCGCGCACTCGGGATCGACTTTGGCGTGGTTGCACTGGTGGTGAAGAGCAACCGGGGGCACGAGGCGTTTACGTGCCTCGACCGGTTCAGGGTGCACGGGCAGATAGTGGGGGCCGTGGCGCGCGCGATGCCGTATCCTGACGAGTTGGGCCCGTCGTGAGGATGGGGCGGGGGGTCTAACAAAACAAACGCACTAACGACTTCATTTAACGTTTTTGCTTTTTTTCTCTTCGTATATCTTGGTGTTCTGTCTTGAATCCATCCAATACTAGCCTAATGCATCCAACGTATCATCGTGCATCTTCGACTCGTACAAATCGCTCTTTGTGCTTTGTTACTGCTAGAATTTCATTGGTCTCTGGATCTCATTCTGCTCCTCGCTGCAGCAAGCTAAATGTGTTCATGGCATCAAGCGCTTTTTCCAGGTTTCGTGTTGTTCTCCAGTGCACTTTGAGTTCGTCGAGGGACTTGATCCACTTCTTCTGGATTGAGCGTCAACGTCAAGGGCTCAAGTCATTTCAACCGGATCAATACATCACGTACATGGCTGGCGGAGCGACGCGCCGACTCAAGGAAGATGGTTGAACCATTTTCTGGACGGTCTCTCACTTAACACATTGACGCTATTGCTAGGCATATCTGTATTGTTTTTTTTCTTACTAGAAATCCGACCAAGTGCTGCACAAGCGCGAGTCAAGCTGATCAAAGTACAAAGTTGAACTAAATCGAGGGTGCGGATCAAATGTCATATTCTGACATCATCGACGAGAGCACAGCCCCAGTTCCGCCAGTATAAAGGGACCCATGGTTTTCAGGAGCAGCCATCACCCCCCCCACAAGCAATGATGTGGCTTTCGCGACTTTTCACCTCGCCCGCCTCGCCGTCGGCGATAGCGCTAACCACGCTCGACGCTTCTCCACCTCTCGCGGAAATGTCTCCGCCCGAGACCCAGTTTCGTCCTTTCGGCTTCATAGCTGCCATCACAACCATTTGTTTTTGCAATTTCGTCGTCGTGCCGTCCCTCCCCACCAGTGGATATATTTGGCTGCTTTTTGGGATGCGCGTACTCTTCAGCGTCTTGGGCGCAGTCCTTCGTTTCAAGAACAGATATTCGGCTTGGAATTATATTTTCGTGCTGTTCTGGCATGAAGGGGTATGGATACGTACGTGTTTTTTGGTTTCAGAATTTCTCTTGTACTGACTTGAAGTATGGTATTAGTCTCGACCACCACACCAAACGAGGATGGATCAGGCAGATACAAGACCAGTACGGTTGCGTTGGGCGGGGTGCTAGGAATTTTTGCCTTCTACGCAGCCGTCGGAGCATTAGGTTCGGTAACGGAAGAGCTGGGTTTCCTTGGATATCCTTGTAAATGGACGGTGAGTCTATTCATCATTGACTGGTCTCTGGTATTTCCTTCGATTGCTGCACCGCTATCTTGACCGGATTGTTGACTTGAGCCCTGCTAGACTGAACAATCTCAACTGACACACGACTATAACAACGAGAAAACCACATACAACTCCCAGCCGACGTCCCTGATCTTGTTGTAAACGCTGATGTGAGCGCGGAGAGCTCCTCCATCACCCCTTCTCTTGTGCCCACGAGCACTGAGTCGCACTAGAAGAATAACATACAGATTTGATTCGTAACTTGTTGAATCGCGAAACCTCATTGAAGCGCATCTCGTCTTGGTCTGACTGTAAGCGCCTCAATCACCCGGGTTAACTCTTAGTTTGGATGAAGTTCCGACGAGCAACAGAGTCTCATGAGAATCCCAGCTTGCAGGTATGAATTGAAACTTGAATTTCCCTTTTGGCTGAAGGGCGAACACTCATTGAAACCCACCTCGTCTTGCAAGCACCTCAATCATCCCGACTCTTAGTTTGGATAAAGTTCCGAGTCTCATTAGAATATCAGCTTGCAGGTATGAATTCTTTCCTTCTGGCTGAACGGCGAATACTCGTTGAAATGCAACCAAGGTGATTCAATTTGAGGGCAAAGCCTAGTATTCCATACACCTTTCTCTTGACTTCCAACGCTGTGGGTACAGTAACTTGACTGCGTCGAATGTGTTCATGACGATAGTTAATTGCTGCTGGAATACTCGGACACATGAGCGGAAAACGCGGCATTCAGGGTTTGCCGATGGTACTTCCCTCCTGTGTATTATAAATATTGCTCAACTTGGGCTGGAAGGAAACCGGATACCACCCGATATTCTGGAGATTCTGATGTCCTCAAATGAATCGTGTCCGCTCACGTCACCCAGTATGCGGATTGTACCTGGACCCAACCTACGGACTTCGTCTCTAGCTCTTACAGCATCTCTCTGAAGCCCAGAGACTGAACCTGTGGGATAGCAGGAGGCAGATGCAGATGCAGATGCAGATGCAGATTAGTGTTATCGACAGTCGGAAACTCGAGGCTGACGTCTGGCTCGGAACAGAGCTCGTCGGGGCCTGGTGGAAAGACGACACATTTTTCGCGCGATGGGTGGAGGTTTTGGTGTACAGCAAGATCAACCACGACGCGGTCGTTGTCACTATGCCGATGGAGGATTTCTTCAGCTTCCTCCCAGACTGGTGCGGTGGCGCCCAGTTTCAAAAGGAAATTGGGAACAATCGAGAGGATCGCAGACGAAATGCGATGTTTGGCCGAAAGAAACGACAGCATGTGGGCAGCGAAATCGTTGATGGAAAAAGCCGTGAATCAGAGCCTCACTTTGCTGGAGCACATCTTGCCCAAGACAGCTTTGCACAAGAGCACACACGAAGACGCGGTGGCACAATTGCAGGTTTCGCAGCCATTTTCTGTTGGTGGTCGAAATGGATCACAGGAACCGTTCCCAGTGCACCCCACGCTACTGGATCAAACAGTTTGGGAGACGCTGCGAAAGAAGCCAGATAATTTGCGGGGTCCGACTGGCATTGCGCGAACCCAAAACGTATCGCCCAGGAAGCAGCTGTACGCAAGACTTTTCAAAAGGGAGGCTTAATAGATAGTGTGCTGGTCAAGTGCTGGTTCCGTTTGTATTTTGTAACTCGAATATTTTTGTGTTCTGTGTTTTCGTTCTTTGGAATAAAACGTTTGAAGCTGGGAATCGCTTCGCTTTATCGATTGCGATCCGAGACGGTGTTGACTGCGACGAAGCCCAACTCTGAGCTCTTGACGCGTGGAACCCGAGGGATGCGAAGTGAGTGGCCGAGCATTGCCGATGCAAAGTCGTCGGCTGAGCAAGCCGACCGACCACACTCTTTTGAGACAGCGTTCAACTTTCAACGTTTCAACCTCCAACCTCTGCCGAAGTATTTTCTACGCCGGAACTCCTCAAGCAAATCCTCGTCCAGCTACCCAGGCGCGATCTCGTCGTCACTGTGGCATTCGTCTGCAAGCGGCCGCTGTTACCCTCTCCTCCACTCACTCTTCAGCGCGCCTTCTTCGAACCAGATCTCTTCGCTTCGTCTGAGCGTGTTCAGAATCCGCTCCTGAGGAAAGCGTTTCCGCCCCTCTGTTATGGAGCGAAGGCAAGAGCCGTACATAGCGGTCTAATAATATGGCGATTGAGGCAACGCCGTGGCCGATTCAGAAAGTACCGAACT
Organism: Mycena galopus ATCC 62051; assembly: GCA_014925785.1. Lineage (NCBI taxonomy): Eukaryota > Fungi > Basidiomycota > Agaricomycetes > Agaricales > Mycenaceae > Mycena > Mycena galopus. The sequence continues at coordinate 48,875 of WIQG01000567.1, read as the reverse complement.
GGCGGCGCATGTAATGCTCGCCGCCCAACCCCCGACGCAGACGATCACAATAGAACAGGCATACGGCGGCATGGACTTTTCTAGCGGTGTTGGACTTGTCGTTGCGCATGGGTACCTTACCGTGATGCTGGTGAATGAGGGAGCTTCCGGGTTTGTGACAACGATAAGGGCGATATCAGGCTTGAGATGAGCGGGGGCACCAGCTGCACGTTGGATCGGAAAGGATGCTTGACGAGCGATTTCACAGCGATGGAGCAAAATCCATCAACATTCCGTTCGAAGAGCGGGAGGACTACTGGGTTCGAGGCAAGTACCTGAGTAGATTTGGACCCTCACCACAGATTGACTCATTGTATCGTCAGCAGTCTTGGGTCTGGCCAGCCGATCTCGGGAAGATGATTTCCTCATCAAAGGTGCCTCCCCCAGCCTCTGCTGCTGTATTGGGCACCATACCTCCCCAATCAAGTCTCGAAAGCTAGTTTTTCTAACTCTGCGTCATATGACAAGGCGACGAATGGAAGGATAATATGCTTCACTATCTTTCGCTACGAGGCCCTTGGGCCGGCTGTCTTTCTCGGCCACGTTCGGACCTACGGTTAATTGTTGGACGGTTAATCTTGCGGATAATTTGCCTCCGTAGTTCTATTTATACCGCCCATCTTCAGATCTACGCTTCAAAATCTCCTCTTCCCTTCTATCCTCAGATTCTCTGGCTAATATTCACTACTCAATAACCATGGCTCTTCCCCGCACGATGCGCGCCGTAATTTGTCCCAGCGTCCCCATTTCGCCCGCTCAACTGGTCTACACTACAACTCACCCCACACCTCAACCTAAGGCCGGTCATGTCCTCATACGCATTAAAGCGTTCGGTTTAAATCGCTCTGAGCTGTTCACGCGCCAAGGGCACTTTCCCGGCACCTTCCCGAGGATTCTCGGTATTGAATGTGTTGGGCTTGTGAAGGATGCAGGGGGCGGTAAATGGAAAGAGGGAGATGTTGTGGCGGCTATCCTGGTCTGTTACTTTTATCTGTCGCATTTTCATATTATTAACGGTGGCGTAGGGCAGAATGGGAAGGCAGATCGATGGTTGGTTTACTTTCTGGTTGATTTTGGACGCTATTCATGTTCATTTCAGGCGGCTATGCCGAATACACGCTCGTACCCCACTCGTGTGTTTCACAGCCTATCAAACTGCCTGAAAATGTTGGATGGGAAAAGTTTGCTGCCATACCAGAAACTTTCTTGACTGGTAATTTGCTTCCGAATCCATGATCTATTCTTACCGAGCTTATCTAGCTTGGGGTACATTACAGAACGCGCTCAAAGTGAAATCCACCGACAGCCTCTACATTCATGGGGGTTCCAGCAGCCTTGGTCTGGCTATTGCCAGCATGGCCAAGTCTAGCCTGTTCAATGTCTCCTCCGTCCTTTCCACGACCCGTTCCGAGCACAAAATTGCCACACTGCAAGCGAGCGGAGCAGACCATGTCATTTTGGATACTGCAGCTGTAGGCGCTGAGGTCAAGAGGCTCACGGGCGGTGTAGGTGCTACCAAGGCGGTGGAAATAGTTGGTCCATCATCCTTGGAGGATTCATGTGCCGCTGTCTCTCCGGATGGTGTTATTGCTGTTGTCGGCATGTTGTCTGGGGTGTCGAAGCACGAGTTTAACCCACTGGTTTCACTTGCTCCGAATAAGGTGTGCAGTCCCTGCGCCCCAGTCTTTTATAACCCATCGCTGACGCTAAGTAATAGCATTTAACGGTATTTGCGTCCACCACGATCGATATGTCGACAGCGCCGTTGCAGCAAATTGTTGACGCCGTAGGGAGTGGGGAAATAAAGCTCAATGTGGACAAGGTATTCGATATTGCGAGCGCGGGGGAGGCACAGGTGTATATGGAGGCAAATTCTGCGGCGGGCAAGGTGGTCTGTCTTGTCGACTGAAGAGATTGAATCTCGGAACTCAATAGATCATGATGTTAGACCAAAATTAGTTCACTTCATCCAGAACTGACATCGCTGTTTGGGGAACGCGACGAAAGCAACGCCAACATTCTTGACCATCTTTCGCTCCCTGCACTCCATGTTCTTCCTCTGTCAATGCGCGCTGTTTGTCTTGACGATCTTGTTGCCTTTTTCCAGCGTTCGGCTCCTCCGCTGCTGAACTTGCTAGGCCATGAATCCCCGTACTTCATTCTTCTGCGCGAATACCTCCATCTCATTCCCAGCCTCATGCGACTTACAACATGGAAGACTGACTCGGAAATTGTTAGCGATTTTTTCACTGCTTTTAAATTGACCGACACCCCGTCCCTGTTCCCCAATCTCTCCAGTCTGTCTACCCGCTGCAATTCTGTCAACTGGGATCACATTGGGCGTCTTCGACAGAGATTTGGCCTGGTCTTTGAAGGACAAGTCGGGTTATTATGAGGCTTAGAAAATCTAGCTGCTCTATCGCGGTGTAGGTTGTTACAGAACTCTATGGAACTCTATTAGTAAAACAATATCATCCCCTGCTCATTAGATGAATTAATATTAAACCTTCGCCTCGCGCCCTTTCTCCTCCAACAATTGTGCAGTCCGCTGATTCAACACACAAAGATAGCATTGCCATCCAACCGCCACAAACCCGGGCAGTACGGCCCTCAGCTCGGGCGGCATGAACGCAAAGTTCACGACCATGACAGGGGGCCAGACGCGGAGGCTGTTCAGCAACGACGCGGGCAGCGCGGCGCGCACGCGCTCGGCACCTTCTGCTATGGTGGAGCCGCTGAGCACGGCTTGCGCGAAGAAGAAATAGGCGTTGAACAGGGGCGCGAAAACAGCCTGCTGGGTCGAGACGCGCGCGGCGATGGCCCACCAGCGCGGCAGAGATGTGTATGACTTGGACATCAAATTATACCAGTGGTACAGTGGAATTGCGGCTGCGGCACCAATAACGAGGGCGCGGAGGGTGCGGGGGATGTCCCACGACGAGGTGGGGTCAGAAGATCGTTCGATGGATTGGGAGAGGACATCGCCCGAGAACCAGATGAACAGGCTGGTTGATAGCTGCACGATGTACGGCCGGGTCTGCGCCGCACGGCGGTAGGCGGTCAAAGGAGTGGCGAGGCGGGAGACGAAGGTTTGGGAGGCAGCTGGCGCAGATGCTGGTGTGATAGAGAAGGGAGGTCGTGGAGTGTACTTGCGATTTATGGGGAGGCGGCACGACAGATTCCTCAGTCGCACCTGGCCAATGCGCGTTATGAGCGGCCACATCGCGATCTGACTCGCAGCATCGTCGCAGAAAAGATTCAAGTACTTTCCCGAGTCGGCCGACTTGCCCGACTCCGAGATTAGTCAACTCCCGTTTTCTTCCGACCACCACTTAGTCAACTTTTCGACGATTTCAACCCACGTTTTGGTCGCAAATAGGAACGGAACGCGGCGCCGAACTGCTTGTGCAACAGCCTGGTGGGAATCCCAAGGAACGAAAGTTGCCAACACCCCCAAATGGCACTGGCAGGACGAAAAGTCCGTATAAGTATTGACTGGACGAGGAATAATACATGATGGCCTCCAGAAAACCAGGCTTTGCGACACCACGTCTTGACTCTTTACTCCTTTGTGCCGATGCTGCCCCGTCACTTCGTTGATATTTGTCACCCCTCGTTAGGTTTGAGACCGACACTTACCTCTGATATTGTCTCTGGCTGAGACTGAGTCTTGGCACGGTACTTCAGCCAAACTCTTGCAATTTTGGCGATACCCCTTACCTGCGTCAACTCTGGGGAAGCTATCATTTCTGCTGCGAACTCTGTCCGAGTCAAACCAGTGATTTAAATCAGTTGTTCGGTAAGCTGGAGCTACTTGCAAAAATCCGTCCTCCTCTCGGATTGTGTTGCGGTTAAACAGTTAAATTGTCGTGCCATGGTATATATTTCTCTCGTCTTGCGGGCAAAACTTATTCCAGAATGTTGGCTCTCTCCTCCCGGAAGATTTTCTTATCAGCAACCTTTATTTCTCTTGGCTTCGCTCACACCGTCAGCGCTGCCCCAGTCGTTGATCTGGGTTGCGCACAGTACCAAGGAGTTGTTAACCCAACCCGGCCTTCCTGGGCATTCGTTACGCTGCCCCGCCAACCGGTGAGTACTGCAGACTTGGCACTACGCAGTCCGATATCGAGGCCCTAGAAGGACAATTGTGATTCCAAGCGCCTGCCCCTCCGTTCAATGTCACTAGGGTTCAGCAAGTGTCCAGCAATCCTCCGCAGTCTAAGCGTTACCAGGGAGCCTTCGTTGTGTCGCCAACCCACCCATTTACTACCCACGAGAAACAGACGACTGTTTATTCCTCAGGTTCATATTGTCTTGGCCGTTCACAACAGCGTCTATTACCCGCTCCGAATCCTACAGTGCCTTTGCCGACGATTGTTCGGAGGGTAATCTATTCTTCTTGTGCTTTGGGTCACAATTGATCGAGCGCAATTCCAGATACACTATCGGTTCTGCCAGTCAATATAATGGCGCCGACCTGATCCAGGGATCCAACAACCAAGTGGTTGTCGTGGTGATTCAATACAGGCTGGGACTATTCGGTGAACTTAAGCTCGCGCTGCACTGTATTGTGAGACTGAGCTTTTCAAAAGATTTCTCCTCGGCCAACAAATAAAGGATGGTGGTGCGCTGAATGCTGGTCTACGTACTTATGTGCTATATGTTTGTTTTGTCCTGGAACCCTTTCTGATCTGCAAGATAGTCGATCAAGAGTTTGCTCTGCGTTGGGTTAACACACATGTTCGCCACTCTCATGATTTCTCACTGGCAGCTAATAATATACTCACATCATGATATTGATAAATCCATAAATTTGAGTGAGCCGAGGCTCCGCGCCAGTCCACTGCGTAAACCTAACTAATCGTGCTTCAAGCGGGGACGCCAATAAAGTTGATCTGGGGAGAAAGCGCAGGTAGTTTCTTCCCTTCCCCCAATTGTTCGCACTGATGTGTTTTTTTTCCAGGCGCTGGTTCTGTCCTGCAGCACGTAATTGCACACAACGAGCCCCCAACTCTTCCGGGCGGTGATCACCAGTTCGACTTTTCTGCCTTCGCAGTACTACTACAACGACACGATCCCTCAAGTCCGTGCCCTTGATTCTTTGTATATTTGTGCTCAATTCTTTCTCAGACTTTACTATTCAATAGGGTTGCAGCCCAAGCTGGGTATATAATTCCCCCCTCTGTCTTCGGATTTCGCTGTTTAATCATTATTTCAGCTGTAATAGAACAGAATCCCTGGATTGTCTCCGTGCGGTGGACGGCGCGACGTTGGCCGACGTCGGTCTAGGCGTGGATGTCGCCGGTGTCCCAAACTTATTCACATTTGGACCCGTTGTCGACGGCTTGTTCATCACGCAGAGTCCAACAGATGCCGTCTCCCAAGGCAAATTAAACGGGGTACGCTGTCGCTTTTGGGGGGCGAAAGGTTTACAAAATTGAATTGGCTGGATAGGACATCTTGCTCTCCATCACCAATACCAATGAAGGTGTTATTTTCGTCAATCGAAGCATAGAGTACGATGTCGCGCAGTACGTGCGCAATTTCTTCCCACCCCTTGGAGCGGAGGAGAGCAATGCTGCTGCGGCGGCTTACGCGTTACTCGGTTCTCCCTTGGACCAGGTCAACGAAATCACGACGGACTGTTAGCACTTCTTCTACTCGCTCGAGAATATGCGAAGAGCTAATTTCTGCTTCACAGCCATATTCAAGTGCCCCACATACTCCCTGCTCAATGCCTTCCCCGGAAAGTCGTACAAAGTTTTTGTAACTCTTCCACCGCGTTCTCAGGATAACAAGAAATTAATCTGCGCTCCACAGGGGAAATACGCAATCCCTCCCGCCCTGCATGGCCAGGACATGATCAATTATTTCCCCACTGCCCCTGCGTTTGGCCTAACCTTCATCTATAGCAACACCGCCTTCATCTATAGCAACACCGCCTTCATCGACGCCTTCACGCAAGGCTTCCTCTCGGTCGCGGTGAATCTGGATTAGTGATCACCACGGGTGGGGTCACCCGTGGCGGGTCGCGGGTACGGGTACGTCCGGGTACGGGTACGGGTGCGACTTCCACCACCCGCGTTGACCCGTGTGACCCGTAGCTGACCCGTAGCCTCAAAGACGTCGCCCAGCGTTCCGGCTGTCAGTTACAATAGCATCTGATTATTCCACTGAGAAACCGATCAAAAACATGTGTTCAAAACCATCAACAGCCCCTGTTCCAACTTGTTGAGCGCGAATCCCACCACTGACATTCCGTGTCGTCCATAGAGGCATGAGGTGAGACTTTCAGGCAAAAGTGACCCAACAGCTTGACCCGAAGAGCTCAATGGATCCAAGATAAGTATTCTATCCTCAATCCGTTGGTGTCACAGCATTGGTTTCAAGATATTCGAATTTCGATAAATTCGTCTCTGGCACGATCTCCTTGACTGTCTCCCACTCCTACTTGAAATTCCTGCCTGCCATGGGGATATCTATGACTCGGAACACGAAACAGGGGTGCTTTGGACAATTTAAAAGAGAGAGGAGAAAGCGTCTCATTTTATTCCATTGTTTCCCACTCTTCGCACACTGTTCTCATGCCTGCCAAAAGGCGCCGCCACAATGACGATGACTCTGGCTCTGGTCGGTCCGGAAGCTCTACCTCTTCCCTGACTTCTCGGGCCAGCAAACTCGTCTCGTCGACAGTCTCGAAGGCGAAGAAAGCCGCTTCGAAGGCTGTTGCTTTTGTCACTCCCAAGAAGAATTCTGCTACGGGAAGCAAGAGCGATACTCCGCTTCGCACTCGATCCACCTCGGCCAAGTCGTCACTGCGCTCCGAATCCACCTCGTCCCTTCAAAGCACCTCTTCCGACGCAACTGGAGGTTCAAATCAAAGTGCGTAACAAGCCCTTCCTTCATTCACACTCTCATCCTTTGCTAGGTTCATTTCAATTCAATGGCGATGATGATACTACGGCTTCACAGTCCCCAGACGCCAGCGATGCGGGTTCAATCATCGAGGTCGATGATCAAGACGGTCTTACACGGGAGGAGAAGGACAAGGCTGATTTAGGTGCGTTATTGGCCTTTATAATCCAACCTGAGACTCACCATTACCTCAGAGAAATTGAAGAAGTCCTGGAGCAGCCATATATATGCGTTCTATTCTGGTGATGTCACAATCGAATACCGTGGCGGAAACATGCACCACGTATTTACTTGTGCTGCACGCAACTGCAATCACACCGTCGCACGGAATCAGCAGTCGAAGGACGCCAGCTCTACCAAGAATCTCGCCCGACATGCGAAGAAATGTTGGGGAGAGGATAACGTCCAGGCAGCGGCAGGCGTCAAGGATCTCGCGGAGGCGCGCCGACTCCTCAAGGCCAATTCCGGGTTGAAAAACCAGCGGCTCACCGATATTTTCAAGCAGCACGCATCTACTACAGGAGAGTCATTTTCGCATGTACCACTGACTAAGGAGGAGAGCCGGTAAGCCATAAATTTATTTGATATTTTCGCAGCTCACTCTCTTTATTCAAAGGGCGGAACATGTTCGCTGGATTTCTGAGAGTCTACGCCCCTTCGCAATCGTCAAGGACCGTGTGTACCGTAAGCTAATGAAGAGCGGACGTCCATCTGCTTATATCCCGTCCCCTTCGACCATTGCGCGCGATGTCAAAACCTTGTTCCAGAAAACGCGAGACCGCCTCAAGGAACGTCTCAAGGTATGCATTTGTCGCTGCTTTTCTCGCAAGACTCATAGCCATCTTCAGAAAATACCAGCCTGCGTCAGTATTGGAACTGATGCTTGGACGTCTCCTAATCACAAGGCCTATGTTGCCGTTTCGGGTCATTGGGAAGAGGACGGCGAGAGAATCAACTGTCTCTTGGATTTTGTCGAAGTTCCGAAGGTATTCTCATATCTGTCTTGCATTTCTGAATCCGCTGATGATTTCTACTATTAATAACCTCAGTCTCACGATGGTGCGAACCTTGCGAAAGTCATCGAGAAGGTTGCGAAGGACTTCGGCATTGACCGCAAACTCACAAGCGTCACCTGCGACAATGCCTCTGCTAACGATGCTATGGCCCGGACCCTCGAAACTCTGCTCCCACCCTTCGACGCCCAAAACGACCGCACTCGCTGCTTCGCCCACATCATTAATCTCGTTGCGAAGAGTATGTTGAAGATGTTTGATCCACCAAAGAAAGCGAATGGGGACACAGATGGTGAGCGGGATGATGATGACGATGATACAGAAGCTTTCGACATGGATGAACTTCTTGCGGATTTTGAAGACATGGAACGTACGGCTGACGAGCATGATGATACCGACGACATCTTTGATGAAGTCGTAACCATGCTGGCCTCAGATCGCGACCAATTTTTGGAGAACACGAAGGAGATTCGTTCTGCTCTTGTCAAGGTACGCCTCGTCACGCTAGTACGGTATGCGAACTCATTTTACCTTCAGGTGCGCACGGTGGCGAAGAAGACTATCCATTCAACTACCAAACTTCTTCCCGCATGGAGGGAGGTCGTTCATAACTGCAATTTACCTGACCACATCATCCCTCGCGACGTGAAGACACGCTGGAACTCGACTTACGACATGATCTGGATAGTTCTTAAATATCGCCGTGCATATCGCGAGTTCACCATGGACGATTCGAACGGACTTGAGAGCTATGTTCTGAGCAGTGCTGAGTGGGTAATTCTCGAAGATCTCCGGGAGATCCTTGGCGTGCGTTATTTATTTTTCTGCATCGGATTATACTCAATTTGTTTCAGTATTTGAAAGACGCAACCACATTTTTTTCGCGCGACTCCGCTACCCTTGCCAGTGTTATCCCCGCAATGGACAAGATCGACGCAGTTCTTGCGACTGCAATTCTCAAGCGACCGGGTCCCTCAGGCGCAAAGACCTTCTCGGCACCCGTCAAAATCGCTCTTCTAAACTCAAAGAAGACTCTTAACCGATATTACGCACGGGCCTTCCACTCTCGTATTTATCGAATCGCGCTAAGTACGTTATTATCTCGCACTCTTCCTCGGTTGATATTCATAATTAATTTCGTCAGTTCTGCATCCTCGCTACAAGATAGGCTATTTGGAGGATAACGAGTGGGACGATATTGATATCAGTGGTGCGAAGCGGGAACTTCAAGACGTCTTCAATGAGTATAAAGATGCATATGATGCGGTCGTTATCGAGGAGGAAGACGAGGCTTCCGCCGAGAATGTCCCCACGGTTTGATTTTCCTCTTCCGCGACTCCATATGACTGACTCTTTTCTAGTCGTCTACCTCGAAAAACTACTTTGATATGATGGATGTTGTGGAACAACATACCTCTTTGGCTTCGAAATCCAAGGCCGATGAGCTTCAGACCTATCTCGCTGAGCCTCGTGTCCATGGCGTTGACGACGTTCTTGTCTGGTGGCGGAGAAATGCTTCCAAATACCCTGTTCTGTCTCGGATGGCTCGCGACTACTTGTCAGTTCCACGTAAGTCTCATCAAACACGACACGCTTCTCAAGCTAATTTATTTAAGCTACCTCGGTCTATGTTGAGCGACAGTTCTCTCGTGGTCGACTCCTCATCTCCAGCATCCGCAATCGTCTCACGGCCGAGACAGGGCGCATGCTCATGTGTCTCGGTTCTTGGAGCACTCAAGGCTTTATCGACAGCGAAGATATCTCAACAGTAGCCAAAATGCCGGATCTTGAACCTGTGGGATCGAAGAAGGGGAAGGAGAAGCTAACTATCAATGTTTGAACTCATCTTATACTTGTCTTATATTAATTAACGATGTTCCGAATCTATTTTACTCCATACTTGTAAATTTAGAGTACGGGTCAGGCGGGTGGCGGGTACCCGTGAGCCCGCGGGTGAAGTGGCGGGTAACCCGCACCCGTGCCACGGGTCGGGTATAGTGGCGGGTACGGGTACGGGTCGGGGTCAGCGTACCCACGGGCCACCCGTGGTGATCACTAATCTGGATCCCAACGACAAATTACGTCCCAGTATCACGCCTGCGTGGTCACCGTGGTCGAGCGCGGAGACGGAAATGTTGTTTAACGAGACTGAGGACAGCGCGCCATATATTGTGCCGTTTGAAACATCGAGCGCGCTTTTGGAGAGATGCGAGTGTGTGATTCGTTTGATTGCCTTCCTCGACAACTATTGATTCCTGCACAGGTTTTGGAGGAGTGTGCCCCATCTTACGGCGCAGTAGGAGAATCGAACTTGAAGGGACTCAGTCGGCAAGTGATGTCAATAAAGTTATTCACAGTACTAGTCAAGATACTAAATATTTGCACACCCTCCTTGTAATGCAGCAAGTACCGCTGAAATAACCAACAACGAATGTGCACACCGGCGACAATCTCCATGCACACATTCGAAAGAAGGAAGGTACGGAAGTCCCTGCCCGAGGAGTTACAACCGGCGCGGAGGCCAGAGTGGGGGCCGGACCCGCAGCGTTACGAACCAGCATACGAAAAGTACACCGATCAAGAACCAAGGCTTTTTGCACTCGGTCAGCACCCTAAAAATGGGCGTGTCAAAGCCCCATTCACAGAGACTGTGACCAGTGAGCATGACAGTGGGTAAAATACTACTGTGCCAGCGGAGGCATATGAAATTTGAACCACGCAGAGCTGCGAAGACTTCTTTTTCCATGGGGGCGTCGAAAATCAATAAAAGTCATATCAGCTCAATTCCCATGTCCACATCCTCGGTTTCGGGTTCCTGTCATTTTGGAAAACTATACATATTTCTGATGATTCCAACAGTGATCCCTTGGTTGCTTTTTCTCCTTCCCCAAAACGAAGTTCAAAATTGAGCCATTTCCAACCGTGGGAAACTCGAACCAAATGAGTTCCTGATCACCAAGCTTTGGCCGAGGTCCGATTCTGACATAGGACTGGCGGTCTGGCATGAGGTAAGAGTCGACCAGGCTCATTGGAAGGTCACTACTCAAATCCGCCATCGGAAATGGTCGCCCGGTCAAGGCGCGATCATGGAGACATGTCCTTCTGATCATTTCCCCCGAGTGAACGGCTCCCTGAATAGATCCCAATCGGAACCACTTTATATCATAAAGCATCGTGCGTGTCGGTCTCGGCTGCAAGCAATGTCGGATGAATCTTATCCCCCCACTTCTTTAAATGCAACGACCGGGGCATGTCTTTGCGAATGAAATTCAATGGCTTCCCTTGATTTTCTTCCTACTATCATTCTACCCCTCATCCTCTTAGCTGTCGCTTCGAGTCTGTCGGAACGATGGAACCGGCCCCCTCTTCCTCCTGGACCGAAGCCCATGTTCATAATGGGGAATCTCCACGATATACCCAAGGAGGTTCCCTGGATAACTTATACGGAGTGGGGAAAACGATATGGTGCGCGGAAACCGTTTTTTCTTCCCATCCCCTGAGATTCTATATCTCCCAGGCGAGGTCGTACATATTGAGGCATTCGGAAACCATATGCTCATTGTAAACTCGGTGAAAGCCGCCATGGAGTTATTTGAAAAACGGTCGCGCATTTATTCCGACAGACCCACAATTCCTATGCTTTCTCTGTGAGAAACCCTATTTTTCATCCGTGTCCTTGAACACTGACCTCTATAGCACTGGAGGGGATTTCAGTCTGGTTACGATGTCACGTACAGATGAATGGCGACAGGTAGCTTCGTTGACTCCAGCGCGATTTCGTCAATTCATAGGACCATTACAGCACAAAAGAATGTTTCATGAACACTTTCGTCGGGAAGCCGTAGCTGCGTATCGTCCAGTTCAACTGAGAAAAATCCACGACCTGCTACATAATCTGCTTTACACGCCTGCGGATTTCGTCGCACACGCAAAAACGTAAATTTCTCATTTGTGATTCAAGTTTGAAGGTTTTATTTGAGCAGACTGGCCGCCGCAATTATTATGGCAACTGTCTACGGCTACGACATCGACCCCACTCACGATCGATTCGTTTCCCTGGTTGAAGAGGCAGATCAAAAGATTGCCGAGAGTATGCTCCCGGGCAGATTTGCCGTGAATACTTTCCCATTCCTCCGCTACTTTCCTTCCTGGTTTCCGGGGTGCAGTGGTTTCCATCAGTTCGCCCAAGGTATGTTCTTGCAAACCTGGCATGCTTATGCTCAACATCTTCTCCATGAGTTACTTCTAAGTCGGTGCATGAGATGATAAATGTGCCGTTCGACTTGGTCAGGCAAAATATGGTGTGTAATCCGTGGTTTCAGGCGGAAAACGCGCTGACACATCCCAGCGAGATGGGGTTGGTAGACCATCTGTTCTACGTGAACTCCTGGAGGACAATGATAATACACATAATGGTTCCAAGGCGCGGGAACAGATGATAAAAGGTGTGACTGCTATAGCGTATTCCGGTACCGAATCGAGTCTACTACCTGTGTTCCAATTGCTGATTATATTCATGTGTATGATAGCCGCCGCAGAGACCGTACGCCTTAATTTTCACACCGCATATCAACATGTTTAGCTGAGTGCTCATTTTAGACAGCTAAGACGTTGGTCGTGTTCATTTTGGCGATGGCACTCAATCCAGAAGTTGTACGCAAGGCACAGAATGAAATCGATGCCGTTGTTGGCGTCGATACTCTGCCCGGATTTGAACACAGGAGCTCATTGCCTTATTGTGAAGCAGTGCTCAGAGAAGTCTTTCGCTGGAGACCTATTCTTCCCCTTGGTCTCCCACATGCAACGAGCGAAGACGACATTTACGAGGGATATTTTATTCCCAAAGGTCGGCGATCACTTTACTTCTACTTGTTTCAAGGTGGTAATAATCTTCTCCTAGGCACCACGGTCTTCGCAAATATCTCGTAAAAATATCTACTTCCTCTTGACCAGGACTCAATTTCTGCGTAGGGCCATGATCCATGATGAGTCTATGTATGGACCGTATCCCGATCAATTCAATCCCGAAAGATTTTTGAACCCCGACGGGGAGCTCAACGCTGATGACCATATTCTGGGTTTTGGGTTTGCTCCTTCCATCATCTCACGCAAATTGCATGGCATCCGTCTGACTGATGAGCCACAGATTCGGTCGAAGAACATGCATAGGTCGCCACGCTGCTGACGCCACAATTTGGGCAACCATTGTTTCTGTTCTGTCCACCTTCAACATTGCAAAAGCCAAAGATGGAATGGGGGAAGAGATCGAGATCCAACCTGTGTTCCAAGGCGGATTGATCAGGTGAATGCGATCACTACAACATGGATATCGAGTTTGATGTCGTGTTTGCAGCTACCCAGAACTATTTGAATGCGCCATTACTCCTCGCAGCGACACCGCAAGGCGCTTGATAGAGAATCCCGCATATGTGTAGTCCCGATACAAATCTAGTTCTTGGCGGTCTTCCGAACTCTAATACGTTCTCGGGATAAGAAATTAATCTGCACTCCACAGGGGGGATACGCAATCCCTCCCGCCCTGCATGGTCAGGACACGATCAATTATTTCTCCACCACCACTGCGTTCCGCCTAACCCTTATCTATAACAACACCGCCTTCATTGACGCCTTCACGCAGGGCTTCCTCTCGGTCGCGGTGAATCTGGATCCCAACGACAAATTACGTCCCAGTATCACGCCTACGTGGTCACCGTGGTCAAGCGCGGAGACGGAAATGCTGTTTAACGGGACTGAGGGCGGCGCGCCGTATATTGCGCCGTTTGAAACGTCGAGCGCGCTTTTGGAGAGATGCGAGTACGCGGTTCGTTTGATTGCGCTACTCGACAGCCATTGATACCCACACAGGTTTTGGAGGAGTGTGCGCCATCTTACCATCTTACGGCGCAGTAGGAGAACCGAAATTGGGGGGACTCAGCCAGCAAATGATGCCAATACTTAAAGTTAGTACAGTACTAGTCCCCAACAAGTCCCCAACATACTAAAATAATTGCACCCCTCCCTTATAATGCAGCAAGTACCGCTGAAAGGCCCGAAATAACCAACATCGAATTTGCACCCGCAGCGTTACGTACAAAAAGTAAACCGATCAAGAAGGATTTTGGCACCCGGTTCGTTCCTGTCGTTTTGCGACCTAGACTATACATCTTTCTGACGATTCCAACAGTGATCCCTTGGTTACTTTTGTTGAGTTACAAGTGCTATGTGCGTGCACTGTATCGTGTATCGCCAATTGCTAACTCCGAGATTCATTCCCTTTGTCATGTTACCGTACTTTGGTTGACAAGTTAAATAGGTACTTTAATTATAGTATAGTAGTTTATATGTAGTGTAGTGTTGAATGGATTCCCCGCGCATTTGCAACGGGTTCACTGCTCATACTGGATTCTGGTCTATTGATTCCAACAACTTTTTCTCCATTCCCTAAACGAAGTGCAAGATTGAGCCATTTCCAAGCATGGGAAACTTGAACCAGATGAGATCTTGATCACCAAGCCGAGGTCCGATTCTGAAGGTGTAATTTAGCTTGCTTTGTACACTGGAAACCAACCTCCGGAAACCGGCGTTCGTTATTCGGACCGTGCCGTGTAAAACATCCTATCCTATCCTATCCTGACATAGGACTGGCGGTCTGGCATGGGAAGGCCACTAAGTACTGCCATCGGAAATGGTCGCCTGGTCATGACTCAAGGCGCGATTACGGACACCGTATATCCTTCTGATCATTTTCCCGGTTATCTGAGGCTCCCTGAATCCAATCGGAACCACTCCATATCATAAAGTATTGTACGTATCGGTCTCGGCTGCAAGCAATGGACGAATCATATTCTCTACTTCTTTAAATACGACGACGGGAGCATGTCTGTCTGAACGAAATCCAATGGCTTCCCATGATTTTCTTCCTGTTATCATTCTACCCCTCATCCTCTTAGCTGTCGCTCTGAGTCTGTTGAAACGATGGAACCGGTCCCCCCTTCCTCCTGGACCCAAGGCCATGTTCATAATGGGGAATCTCCACGACATACCCAAGGAATTTCCCTGGATAACTTATACGGAGTGGGGAAAACAATATGGTGCGCGGAAACCGTTTTTTCATCTCATCCTCTGAGATATTATACCTCCCAGGCGATGTCGTACATATCGAGGCGCTCGGAAACCATATGCTCATTGTAAACTCGATGAAAGCCGCAATGGAGTTATTTGAAAAGCGGTCGCGCATTTATTCCGACAGACCCACAATTCCTATGGTTCCTCTGTGAGCAACCCCATTTTCATCTGTGTTTTTGAACATTGACCTCTATAGCTCTGGCCAGGGTTTTAATCTGGTGTTGATGCCACATGGAGATAAATGGCGACAGGTAGTTTCGTTCACTGCAGCGCGGTTTCTTCAATTCATGGGGCCATTACAGCACAGGAGAATGTTTCATGAACACTTTCGCCGAAAAGCCGTAGCTGCGCATCGCCCCGTTCAACTGTCAAAAATCCACGACCTGCTACAAAACCTGCTTTACACTCCTGCGGATTCCGTCGCGCACGCACAAACGTAGATTTCCCATTTGTGATTCAAGTTCGGCAGTTTTATTTGAGCAGACTGGCCGCCGCAATTATTATGGCAACTGTCTACGGCTACGACATCGACCCTACCCACGATCAATTCATTTCCCTGGTTGAAGAGGCAAATCAAAAGATGCTCGAGAGTATTCTCCCGGGCAGATTTGCCGTGAATACTTTCCCATTCCTCCGCTACTTTCCTTCCTGGTTTCCAGGGTGCAGTGGTTTCCGTCGGTTCGCCCAAGGTATGTTCTCGCAAACCTGGCATGCTTATGCTCAACATCTTCTCCATGAGATACTTCCAAGTCGGTGCACGAGATGATAAATGCGCCATTCGACTTGGTCAGGCGAAATATGGTGTGTACTTAATCCCTGTTTCAGGTGGAAGGCATGCTAACTCATTCCAGCGAGATGGGGTTGGCAGATCTTCTGTTCTGCGTGAACTCCTAGAGGACAATGATAATACACATAATGGTTCCAAGGCACGGGAACAAATGATCAAGGACGTGACAGCCATAGCGTATGCAGGTATTAAATCGAATCCACTGCTTGCTTGTCGTCCAATTACTGATTGTGGTCATCTGATAGCCGCCGCAGAGACCGTACACATTAGCTCTCACCTGCCCAATATGTATGACTGACGGGTCTTTTAGACAGCTGCGACGTTGGTCGTCTTTATCTTGGCGATGGCATTGAATCCAGAAGTCGTACGCAAGGCACAGAATGAAATCGATGCCATAGTTGGCGTCGATATTCTGCCCGGATTTGAACACAGGAGCTCATTGCCTTATTGTGAAGCAGTGCTTAGAGAAGTCTTTCGCTGGAGACCTATTGTTCCTCTTGGTATCCCACATGCAACGAGCGAAGACGACGTCTACGAAGGATATTTTATCCCCAAAGGTTGGCGATCGCCTCGCTTCATCAGGAAAAATCCGGATGAGAATGTAGTGGTACATAGCTGGATTAGCTCCCGTAGTAGCATAGTTATCCCCCTGAAATATTGTGCACCATAGCACCACGCCAAGACTTTGTAGGACAAAAATAGGTCGATGTAGTTACACGCTTCCGTACATAGTCTCGTAGCACGGTAGACGTATTGCCTACGTAGCACACAGTAGCTTCAGATAGTTCCATGAGCTCTTAGGTATCATCCCAATTCAGGCTGTTTAATAGGGAAAATAATTTGTTGGAAATCAAATTGGATCACTAAAAAATCTAAATCGCCCTCCTCGCCGTCGGTCTCAGGCTCTTCGTATTCCCGGATGGTTATCTTAATGTCGCCCTGGGAGAGAGACGAGGTGGTGGCGACAATCAGAGGCTGGGAGCCCGAATGGAACCTATGAAAAAGGAGATCGATTGTGAGTCGATATTTAGATAAAGATAGATTAAGTGGACGTACCGGCCAATGCTATGCAAGCGAACAAGGACGTTGTCCAGAATCTTGAACACCGCCGAAAGTTCTTGCTGCATGGGCTTTGAGCGACTTGTTCTCGGCGCATACCAAGATTGATGACTTACGAGACAATCCATGGAGCGAGGCCAGTGTCAGCATGTGGGTCGAGGATGGTGCTGAAAAAAACGGTTAGTTAAAGAGGCTGAAGCGCCGCGATCTCGCCGACGGTGGTGCCCCAGTACTTGGTGTACATATTCCTCGGCACCAGCTCCGCGCTCAATCTCGGTCCAGCTGACTTGTGAGACATTGTAGATTTGAGGGTCTTGAGCCTGGCGAAAATTGGGGAGACTTGATATGAGAGCTGGTGTGCCAGTGTGGGCTTGAGGTGGACAGTTGGGCGTAAAGGAAGCACCTAGATCTTGAGACCACAGTACATCATGGCTTGAGGAACCTTGGAGCGCGACAAAGGAGGAGGAGACGAGACGAGCACTGGTGAGAAACCTTGAGGGCTTGAGCCACGAACGGAGCAGGATTTACGGAGGCGTTGAGCGAGGTGGGAGGAAGCAAGAAGGGCTCTGGCGACGTGGCAATGATTGAAACGAACATGGCATGATTTCATCAAAAAATCACGCCATGTCGCGTAATGATGGTAACTTGATCATATGAATGTCGGAGTTTGAATGACTTCGGAGGATTTTATCACTTGCGCGCGAATTCTTCAAGAAAAAGAACGCAACTCTGTACTCCGTCCTCTGGAGAGGACACTACACCACACTGAAGCAGTATCCGATGCATGTCCCCTCGCCGCGGATCGAACCGTGCTCATGATAGCTGGCAGCCGCCAACTGCAGGCCCTAATAGCACGAATTGAAGGGCTGGATATCCAACAAGTAGAGCCCAGACTGCTTTCTAGCCCCTCAGAGACTGTAATTGCGACACACAAAAAGCTTTCAGAAATCCACTGAACTCCAAGCGCTGCGACGTGACTGCGGCATCCCAAAACGGCAACTCCGTGGTAGCGTGTTAGCGCTGTGTAAGAATCAAATTTGTCCGTGTGAGAAATGTGAGATTCAAACCCCCCTCCCGTTATTTAACAAGGCCATGTAAATAACAAGGTTTTTAACATGACATAAGCGCGCTTGCGAATTTTTCCCCGCCGGTTTCTCGACTTTTTTGGCCGGATTTTAGCCCCCAAAGTGCCGTAGCTGCGGCAACCTCGGAACACAAGCAAAAGACGACACGCAACGAGTTTTCAAGCTCTCAGAAGGCCCTGACAACAACCTGACAAGCCAAATATTTGTGGTCGAAGCCTAGCTGAGGCCCCTTTCCTCACACATTAATAACATGGGTCTGGGGAGCTCAATTGTGAGAAATGTAATTAACATGTTAATAACGGTGTTAAAAATGGTCTGTTATTTAACACGGAGTTTCTTACACAGCCCTATAGCGTGTGATAGAGAAGGCATGCGGCAACACGGTCCGACATAGCGATCAGTCAGAACAATGACGTGGTACATGTCGATCTGCCATGGCTATATAGTGCTATTTTGGGTTGGCGCATTACTACGACGACTACGGCTACTCCTCAAGCTACATAGGTGATGTGTTGTCCTACGGTGAGCTACATCGCACTATATGTTTAACCGGGGAACTAATTCCCGGACAGTTTTTCCTGATGTTCTACTTCTTTCAAGGTGGTAATATTGTTCTTCTAGGCACCACGGTCCTCGCGAATATCTGGTAAAATACATACACTTCCTCTTCACCAGGACTCAATTCCTCTCAATTAGGGCTATGGTCCATGACGAGTCTATGTATGGACCGTATCCCGATCAGTTCAATCCTGAACGATTTTTGAACTCCGACGGGCACCTCAATGCTGATGACCACATTCTGGGTTTTGGGTTTGCTCCTCTCGTTATCGCACACACGTTGTACATCTGACTGATGAGCCACAGATTCGGTCGAAGAACATGCGTAGGTCGTTACGAGGCTGATGCGATTGTTTGGGCAACCGTTGTTTCTGTTCTGTCCACTTTCAACATTGGCAAAGCCAAAGATGAAACGGGGAAAGAGATTGAAATCCAACCTGCATTCCAAACCGGAGTGGTCAGGTGAATCCAACAATCATTGGAACATGGATATCAAGTTTGATATGTCGTGTTTGCAGCCACCCAGAAGCGTTTAAATGCGCTATTACTCCTCGCAACGACGCTGCAAGGCGGTTGATAGAAAATCCCGCATATGTGTAGTCCCGATCTTTTTTGGCGGTCTTCCGCACTGTAATATAGCCTTTAAATCTGAGATGGACGAAATACCTTCAAGGTTCTCAGCCGTGGGAAGTGATGGGAATGTACACATTGTAACACATGACACGCAACGCGTAAACATGGCGACCTTGTTCTCAACGCGATTCCCTTGTACCTTGGGCCTGTTTCGGAAACCTTATATTCGAAGCCGAATTTTACCAGGATGCTCTTGTATTCCCGTTTCCAAGACATTCATCACAGAGGACTCGCCTTATAATATCAGCGGCATTTTTTTTTCATGGTCTCGCTCTTGATGAATTCCTGCTTCATGGGCAACATTCTCGAAAAATCTCCCCACGAACTTACGCTGGCTGCTGCACGAAGTACCGAGAAACAACGCCAGCTCATTCTCCAACCTGCTTTCTCTCCGCCACCTCCAGGGTAGTACTGCATCCCCCCTGATGTTGACCGGCGTGCTCATCCTCCATGACAGACACATTCGCGTACATTTCTACTCGCATCTCCACCGGATCTGCGATAGGTCTCCGCCAGACCTCGTTGCAGACGTCCCTCTCTGTCGTTCTGGTGGTCTGGATCTGAATGTTGTCAAACGGCAATGGGGTCTAGAAACATGTCAGGTAATTATGAAGCATTTAAAGCCGTGCAAGCTCACCGTTTTATATCAGGCCGTCGACCCTTTGCGCTGGAAGCCAGTCCAACCCGCTAATCCGAACCACCTTTCCGACGTCGCGATTGAGGTTTTGTCGTGCGGACAAGGTTGCATAAAATTTATAGGTATGTTACCAAGCTTTTGAATATTCCTGCTCCCAACCACAAGTAGAACCAACGGTCTCGCAACATACGTTACTGCAGCGCCACACGCGCGAGGTCGTTCTCGGCACGACTTCCCTGGTTCAGCTATCATGGTCTCGATCACTTGAAATGGTCTATGAATGCCTTGAAGCCGACACACCATTGCCCGCCTTATATCGGCGTCTGCGACGACGGACCCAGCGAATAACATCGGTCTGGAAGTGGGAAGAGATATTCAGTATTCTCGTCCTGTGTCTTTGGATCGGCCTAGCGGTCGCCTCGTTTGAGGGTTACATCAAATGGGCTCCCAGGGAGCGGGCGAGAAAGTGGGTACACACCGGCTCGTTGTCGCTGTGACTCTGTTTCACATTATGCCTCTTATGCCCAACTATGCGCCTGTCCATATATGCTTGTTAAATATGCCTCCCACCTGTAAAATGATGTATTACTCATGTATGAACAAATCCAAAAGCACATCTTTGATTCTCGATATTTCTCTGGCGGCTTCAAAAATCCTAACATAATCAAAGTGTATTGGATTTGGATAACAACGATTTCATCGGTTAAAGCGGAGCCACTCTCAGAAAATGATAAGTAAACGTTCAACTCCGGCCAAAAACACAACAAAAACCGCAGGAACAGCGTGTGGAGCGGTGGTCCTCACTCAATTCATCGAGCATTTGACTCAGAAAAAGTGTTTCAATCCAAATCCAATACTGTAATGCCCGTCCTCGTGTCGTGAGGAATATATAGCAACTCCCAACTCCCTTCAAATAAGGAAGTTCTGGATTTCGGTTCTGGGTTTGCCATGGCGCGATCACATGATTTACTTCATCCAAAAAATCGCGCCGGCTGGGCACCGACATTATTGATTTCTGGGATGGGGAGACCCGTGAATCCCAGTGAGAAACCCGTCTCGGGATATCTTGGGATATCTTGGCTTGCGGTGATCTCAGCAGGATCCAGGATATCCCAGCACCAGCCATCAGGAATATGGCACTTTTCATTGGGATATCTTGGGTTATGCTGGGCTGCCATTTACATGCGCAAATTTGATTTCAGTATTATTTTATTTGGAATAATAATACATCCACTGCCCCGCCGTCACCCGCGCGTGCGCCAGCGCTCTGCGCATCCTCCAACGCCGTGGCCCGACCCTCCGATATCTCACCAACATTAAAAGGCACCCGTTGCGTTTTTCGATTTCGTATACGCAGAGGCCCGTCTGCGCCAAGTCAGTATAAGTTACTTCCACGGAAGTAAATAAAAAAGCGCGAAGCACGGCGACTCACCAAGCCGAGCTGAATGCACCGCTGACAGAGGCGTTTCCTGTCGCACTAAGTCGACGCGTCAGTTGACGTGCAATGAAAATAAAAGGGACGCACCTTGCGCTTGGAGGTATGGCAGTTGAGGCAGGACTGCGTCGTCCTGTTGCGTCTCCGTTTCCTGCAGCGCACACATAAGTTTGGGACACGGGGAATGAGCGGGAGGGGCGCACCGGTGGTCAGGTCGGACTCGAGCTCCACGGAGCACATGGGAAAAATCGCGAGGAGCATCTCCGTTACTGTGGGGTGCAGGTGAGTAAAGAGAATAGGAGGAAAGAAGGTAAGAAAGATATATAGAGGAAAGAGGGGCCGCTACGCGCACGCGCATGTGGATGCCCGGTAGTACCTGCCCAGCCGCGTGGCTCCTGCGTCGCATTCCCATCCCGTCGCATCCCCTGCGCCGTCCACATCCACGCGTCGTTCGCGCAAGTATATGCTCCGCATGCGCACACGCGGTTGCCCAAGACACACTTACTATCCGCGACGCCCTTGCGCAGGGCTGGTATCTCGCGCCCGGAAATCGTACCCTGCCTGCATTCTCCGCCCCAGGCCACCCACGCGGCCCAATCGACACGGTCGGTCGCTTTCACATCACCACGGCAAGGGCATATCAAGGAATAGCGCACGGCCGCCCACATCGCCCCGCCCTTCACCCCACGCACTCCGGCTCGCACGCGCGCACTCCCTTCCGCCCCATCCGTTCCATCTCTCCTACTCCCCCAAACAGTCATGATTTTTACCAGACACAAAACCCGCGCCATTTTTTCCCAGAAATAAAGCAGAAGCAAGAAACCGAAGATGGCGCTGACAGAATATGCACGTACTCTTCGTAGCCACAACCGGCAGGCTCCACGCGAACGCGTTCAGGGCTTGGTTCAAAGCCCATAGCACAAAGTCTTGGCGCGTGGTTTGAGATCTTGAAGCTTTGAGATCGTAGACAACAACGTTTTGAATAGCGAGCACGCAAGCTTTTCATGCATGCTCAGATGCTTGACACAAGAAGTTTTTGAGGTCTTGTCATTGTTTTTGAGGGTTCTTGCAGTTACTTAAGACGGATATGTACGATGAGATGATACGGCAGCTTCATGCCACCAACGAGCTAGTACTGATGTCGCCCGATTTGCGTCCGATTGGGGCCGATAAGACAGGTCAGACGACAGAGAGGTAGGGTCGATATTGTTGTTCTTGCTGCAGCTCTCGGCGTTGGCGAGAAGGCACCGGTAAGAATCTGAGATGGGTATAACCAGAGGACAGGTGACGTGGCCAGCCGAAGATGCAGCCAAACAGAGGCATCAACGGACTTGGTGAGGAATTGGCTTTGTCTGACGTCATTAATATTTCATTGTCTGCAACGAAGAATGGGAAAATTGACTGGATCAAGATATCCCAAGATGGTTTTTTTGGGACCCAGCATAACTCAAGATTTCCCAGGATATCCCAAGATATCCCAAGACGGGTTTCTCACTGGGCGTGAATCTTAACCTGGCGTGTAGACAGCTAGTGGCACCAACCAATTGAATGTGTCACATCTATCACGGACTGACATGCGCCAGTCAATTGCCAAAAAATAGCTTCACTATAGGAAGAACAAAGGGATCACGGATGAGTGTGTGAATTGCAAGTGAATGGTGTAAAACGATGGGAGCAAGATGAGCGAGTGTGAAACTTCCGCACGGAAAAACCATCCAAAAAGCGCCCCCAAAAAATTACGCGTGAGCTCCGAGCGACCGGAATTTCACTGCATTTCAGTGTCCTTTCCACTCCCAATTAGGCCGTGAGTGAAGCGGTAAGTCCAATGTTACTTGGCTGGCAGTGCTATCAAAAAACATAAGATCTGCATCCGCCCCGATCAACGCGGCACCTACCTCACCAAATTTTTGCCAAATTTTCCAACAAACCTGTGGTGGTCTGCGAAAACCTGACGCGGACGCCCTACCGCGATGAAATGATCATCATTGTCACTACGCTTAGTATGCGGTCGGCGGGAGTGCGTGTCGAAAGGCAGTCAAAAACATGACAAAGGTGCGCGTTGCGGGTTAGCAAGCTACTTGCATTGTAAGCACGTTTCTTGTCATTCCGTTTATCATAGTGTCGCTAGCGCTCCCGAGCCCTGAGCGCTGAGCAGTGGCTGCTTCATTCAGTGGAGTACGCGACCGGCTCATCAATTTGTAATGGTGCCGTCGACCACATATAAGTTCTCTACTCTACTTGAGCACAGGTAGCGCAATTCCTATTCAATCATGACACTCGCCTCTCTTTTGCACGGGGTTCTTATTATTCTCTCCATTCGCGCCGTGAACGCTGGAGCTGCTCCAGTCGTTGATCTGGGCTACGCGCAGTACCAAGGAATTGTCAACCCAAGCCTCAATATTACGGCCTTCCTGGGGATCCGTTACGCTGCCCCACCAACTGGTAAGCGCCGGAGTTTGCTACGCAGTCCGATATTGAGGCCCTAAAAGGACAACTACGATTCCAAGCGCCTGCGCCTCCGTTAAAGGTTGCTGGGATTCAGCAGGCGTTCACCGATCCTCCCCAGTGCTACCAAGGAGCGTTTGGAACATCGCTCACTAATCCATTCACTACCCGAGACGTTGAGGAGACCGATGATTGTTTATTCCTCAGGTTCATCTTGTATGCGCTGTCCTCACAAGCCTCCCTGAAATCCCCCCCAGTGTTTATTCACCCGCTCTGAATTCTACTGTGCCTTTGCCCACAATTGTTTGGATTCACGGGGGAGGGTAAGCTTTTCCTTTCTCGCGGTATCGGCAGCAACTGACTGTGAGCGTAGATATGCCATCGGTTCTGCAAATCAGTACAACGGCGCCGACCTTGTCCAGGGCGCTAGCAACGAAGTTGTCGTCGTGGTCATTCAATACAGACTTGGGATGTTCGGTAAATACTCTTGTTTGCATTCGGCGGTGAGACTCATTCTTTGCAAGGATTCCTCGCTGGCCAGCAAATAAAGGAAGGCGGTGCACTTAATGCGGGTTTGCGTATGTGCTGTGCCACTATTTCATCCCGTAATCCTTGCTGAACTACGGAAAAGTTGATCAAGAATTTGCCTTGCGTTGGGTGAATAAGAACGTTCGTCGCTGCCAAGCTTCCTTATCAAACAATCTCACTGATATCTTCACAGATTTATAAATTTGGGTGAGTCGGACATCGCAGTGGTTGGTATTGGCCCTGATCAAGAGTACCCAAGGGGCGACCCGAATAAAGTTACCATTTGGGGGGAAAGCGCTGGAGCAGGATCTGTTCTTCAGCATATAGTTGCTCACAACGGAAAGACGAGCCCGCAGCTCTTCCGGGCAGCGATCACTAGTTCGACATTCCTGCCCTCACAATATCAGTACAACGACGCGATCCCTCAGGTAGAGCTTTTTGTTCCTTCTGGTGCTTGGGTTGACTTTTTTTTTCAGGGTTTATTTGATGATGTTGTCGCCCAAGCAGGGTATTTCATCTTTCTTCTACGTCCAACCTCCGGTTTACATTATTTCAGCTGCAACGGAACTGAACCCCTCGATTGTCTCCGTGCAGTCGATGGCGCTACCCTGGCCAATATCAATCTAAACACGATCCTTGCCGGCTTCCAAAACACATTCACATTTGTGCCCGTTGTCGACGGGTCTTTCATCACCCAGAGTCTAACGGATGCACTTTCTCAAGGCAAAGTGAACGGCGTACGTTTTCAGCTTCACTGCAGACACATTTTCTGAACAAAGTCGGGCTGAACAGGACTTCTTGCTCTCTGTAACCAACACCAATGAAGGGACCGTCTTCGTCGATCAAACCTTAGAGTATGATGTCGCGGATTACGTGCGCAACCTCTTCCCACTATTTGGAGTCGACGAGAGCAATGCTGCTGCGGCGGCCTATGCGTCATTGGGGTCTCCTCTGAACCAGGTCACTCAAATCATGGGAGACTGTTCGTCATTCTTCTCCCTATTGAATACCCGAAGGTCTAACCTCTTTACAGCCATATTCAAGTGCCCCACATACTCCCTACTCAATGCCTTCCCCGCGTCCCACAAGGTTTTCCAAACCCTCCATCCTGATTACAAGACGACTGATTTACGCCTCACAGGGTCAATATGCGATCCCTCCCGCTTGGCACGGCCAGGACTTGATCAATTATTTCCCGTCTTACACAGCGTTCAACACGACACTCATTTATAACAACACCGCGTTCATCAATGCCTTCGCGCAGGGATTCTTCTCGTTCGCGGTGAACCTTGACCCAAACGACAAATTGCGTCCGACTATTACGCCCACATGGCCAACGTGGTCGAACACAGAGACGGAAATGATGTTTAACGAGACTGAGAGCGGCGCGCCCTATGTTGAGCCGTTCCACACGTCGAACGCGTTCTTGGAGAGATGCGAGTAAGTGATTTCGTTAGCTGAATTGCTTAGAGGCTCATGCATCTCGCAGGTTTTGGAAGAGTGTGCGCCATCTCACCGCGCAATAGGAAAGTAAAAGTCCTCCGGACTGTTAGCGATCATTATCTTGAGAATAACAAATAATTGCGTATGCTTCTTGTGATACAGCAAAACTTCATCGTTCCCGAAAGACTAGCAAACGTCCAGGTCCGAACAATCTGCAAGTCTCAAAGAATCCCTGCTCCCCAAACTCCACGCTCAGATGACCCTTGTCTCAGTGGACCGTTGCGTTGTACACGATTTCGTTCACGGAAAGGCTGATCCTACGCCCAAGAGACGACTGTATATTATTTGCAAGTCATTTCGACCAAGTATCACCTTCCCATACCTCACAGCGAAGTAAGTCTTGGCATGGCTAGTATTCGATTCAACACCCCAGCCCCCACCCGAAGTCGAGCATAGTGAATGAAGCGGACGGCGGGTTGTGCGGCGGGCCACAAGGGTCATGAACTCGCTGAGATTGTGCCGAAACGCGCTTAATGCGGGAAATGCGACCCGCGCCAGGATAATTCGACTGCGAAAATCGTCCCAGATGATAGCCCATAGCCAGCTTGTCCAAGGGCTCGAAGAACCTACAATTCCAACGTCCAACGCGACGGCTACTTGGCGACTTGCCTCGGAGGAGACGTGAATAGCCGACAAGTAAAGCTGTACGAGGAGACGCCATAGTCGGCGATGGACCGGTATTGAAATGTATTGGGAGCGATCACCGAGCCTTTCCTATGCTCGGTGAAGCGGGGTACGCCGCCGAAACAGAGAGGATATATAAAGAACGACGTTGGGCAGCATTGAAGAGATTTGAGAGCGAGTAAACCTCCCAACCGCTCTGTATACTCTTTATGCGTTACTGTTGAAGGTTCATGCAAGAAGTCTGCGAATTAACATGTATTTGAGACCGGGACGGGGCGAACCGAACAACCATGAGCTTGTCGTATCCCGAAGCAACTCTGGAGCAAGATACAATATCTGTGTTGGTATTCCTAAAAATACAGCAATAGCTCCATAACGCGGTCGTCGATCAGCACCCAATCTGTACTTTGCGAAACGAGACCGACTCACTATATGTCTCTACACATAAATCTCTCAGTCGTCTCTCCAGTTAACCAACCCCGACGACCAGCGATCCTCCCAAATAACCCGCTTATGATAGATCTTCCGCATTTCCTTGAACTCCCGGACAAAGTCGTCGATTTCCTTGCCGGAATTTCCATTCGGCGTCCCAGCCCCGCTGTCGACCGCGGAGGATTGCTGTACGAAGGCGGAGGCGAGCGCTTCCGACGCGTCGTCCTGCGCAGTCTTGCTGTGCTTGAGGCGCATGAGTAGGAATTGGGGGCTGAAGCGCTGGGATGCATCGATAGGAGTCAGCTACGACGGAGATTCCGCGGCAGAGGGAGGGGGCGGACCTGGTAGACCTCCCGCTGCTCGCGCTCCACGTCTTTCCATCGCGCCTCTAGATTCTTGGCGTCGTCGAAAGCTTCCTGTGTCTCTGCCCGTAGTCTGTATAGCGGCTCTTGGAGCTCGAGATTATGTTCTTCGTAGAATGACATGAAGAGCGCAGCGCAGATAGCCAGCTGAACGCACTAGCAATCGATTCGTTGGCCATCCCCAGCTCGGCCTGTGATTGGTACATCGCCTTGACGCGGGGTAAGGAGTGAAATGTAGCCTGGAAGTAGACGGGATCGTTCAATAAATCTTCGAGGTCTTCGCGTCTACGGAGCAGCAGCGTGAATCGTCGGCTTGAGATACATGCATGGGTGGCCCTTACGAAAGGCCAGCGAGTTCTGGGAAGTCGTTGAGCAAGGGAGTGGCCATGTCTGAAACGGATGTGGTGGTAAGCAGCAACTTATTTAGGGTCAAATCATTCTTGCCCCAAACGCTCATGTCGACTGCGACTGTTCTTCCGGGCCAACACGTCCCTGCCCAGCATGTAAACCTCAAGCTGGGCCCTGGCTTACTTCAGAACACCGGAAACTCTAATGGCAACGCGTCCACCTCTGCGTCAATAATCGCGACCCGCGCTGGGACTTTGAATCATTCCGCAAATGGCGCCAAATGGTGGGTCGAAAATAATTCGCGACGGGTCTGTAGGGGCGTTCTCTTCTGGGAACTTGTGCTTAGAGGTTTTTAGTACGTTCCGGCCGCGCAAGAATCGGTAATTGGCGTCATTATCCAAAAAGCTGGCGAGGGCTTTCGCGTCGACATTGGCTCAGCTCACCCCGCATCCTTGGATGGACTTGCATTCGAGGCGGCTACGAAACGAAATAAACCTAATCTCAAGGCAAGACAAAATCATCGCATGTTTTCGTTCTAACAGATGTATTTTAGATCGGAAATCTTGTGTACGCGCGCGTTTCATTAGCGCACAAAGATATGGAGCCCGAGTTAGAATGCTTCGACGCACAAACCCGTAAAGCAGAGGGCTTCGGGGAGCTCAAGGGCGGGTTCATGGTTCGCTGCAGTTTGGCAATGTGCCGACAGTATGTGCATCTAATGCGTGCTGCTCCACTTCTGACTCGCCACAGACTGCTTGATTCCAAGCACTTTCTGCTCCCCCTGCTCGGTGCGCGATTTCCGCTAGAAGCAGCGGTGGGTGTGAATGGGCGGGTATGGGTGAATGCAAAAGACGTGCGAGAGATAATCGGCATCGCGCGGTGTATCGAAGCTGTCGACCCCGACGGAGGTGGTATGGACGAAGCGGGCGTGGTAGATTTTCTGAGGACGCTTGGTCTGTAAAACACGCTCGTAATGTACATCTTTCCTTCAACCATATATTACAGAATACAGATATTATGTCTGTGAGCGAGTTAGCGCCTACAAGCATTAGAAAAAGCGCGAAACATACCCTGTTATTATTATTCGTCCACTCTTGCCTTCTTTGTGGCCCGGCGCGAGGAGCTACTGGCAACTGTCTCTTCGTCGCTCGTACTGCGCTGGCTCGCACTAGCTCTCTTCCGCCGCTGGTACTCCCTGTCTCTGTACTTCTTCAACTGCGACTGGTCGAGCTCTTGTCCTCTCGTTGCAGGCGGCACAATGACCGTCGTCACGCCTGGGGTGCTTGGCTGCTTAAAGAGGGCAACCTCTTCTGGCGCTTCATCATTATCGCGTAGAAGCTCAAGTGACTATTGGGATGGAATCCAAAGGGCACAAGCGCCACAACAGACGGCAGACTCACCTTTGGATACGTCAGGCTGCTGTTTGAGAATAACCTCTCGCTGTCCGCCACATCGTACTTTCTCCTATTCGCGTTGGTGTTTTTGAGGTATCCCTCGAATCCGTTTATGATATTGCCACCATTGTGGGCGGCGGTCTCGGTGAGGTAAGTCTTTTCTAAATCATGGATTTGGAATTCGATGTCTGCCTTCGTTTTTCATTTGAGCACGAGTCGGGATGCAGTGAAAGAGAACCAACAAGCTGCTTGTCGATTGCGCGTTTCTTGGGAAGTGCCTGTATCAGCTCCTTCTTCAACGCCTCGTATCGCGCCTTGTCGTCCAAGGAGGGAACATCGGCCATAGTATTTGTGTCGATCCTGTTCCGAGGCTATTGCCGTTGATGGTCTTCCGTTTATGGCAACTCGCCTTGAACCGCATCCTCCACCAACAATCCACGACGGCCGCTCAAATGCAAGTTTCGTTCTCCTCTGGTGCAGCGCAGACGCATGGAATGACCCAGCGCAGCGCTCTAAATTTGCACGGGCTTACCCAAAGCTGTCCGGTGAAATTCCGGAACGGCCCTGAATATTGAACTCAGAACTGGCGCGGTGCAATGACCATGACCGTATTTCACCAATCCACGACAGCCACTTTCACTCGGGTCTGGTGCATGGAATAACCGAGCCCGACGCTCTAAATTCGAAAATATGTTAATTTGCATCCGGCTCGAGCGGCCCAAGCCATCTCGGAGTTGAGCGGCCGCTGCTGCAAACGTGCAGATCCCGGCTCGATCGCATTCTGCCCAGTTGCGCCCGAGCTTCAACATATTTCTATGCCTCCATGATCCGCATCGGAGGCGAATCCAAAACGGACCCGACCCCGATTCCCTTCGGAGCCCGCAATCCCGAAGCCTGAAAGTACGGTGCACTGCGGATTACAGAGCCCATCTCTAATCTTGGTACGGCCGCCCGAAATCCAGTCAACCTGCCGACGACCTAGGTGAACCCAGGCGGTAAAGGATCTCCCTATATTTCCTCACTATAAAATGCCTCCGACTCGGGACTAAGACCCCATTCCACAACCACCTCTGCAAATGCACTTCCTCTCTACTCTCGGTCTTGCGCTTACCTTCTTCGCCTCTGCGCGCGCTACCACCCCCGCCATCATGGCACCGGCAGAGGGCACGCACATCGCCCCCGGCGCAACTTTCGATTTCAGCTACCTCTCCATCGCGGACTATGGCGCCTCGAGCTACAACTACAACGTCTACCTCTTCACCGACCCGCCGTCCGCGATATCTACTGCCCAGAATTTGGATTTCGCCAACGGCTACTTCTTTGGCCGCTTTGCCGAGGAAAACTACCCTGGTTCGTTCATCTATTCAACACAATACAATACTTTCCTAACGTTCAAACCCGCGAACAGGAAACCCGAACCCGCCGAACCCTCCTCCTCCCACGCTCGTGATGCCTGATTTCAGCCAGTCCCCGGGTGGATGGGGCACTGGGGCGAACGCGACCAATGCGACGTTCTATCTCGCGGTTCTGGAAGAGTACTCCACTTTCACGGTAAGCTTTATATTTATAATTCATGTCCCTAATCTAATTCGTCGTAGGGTGCGGTCGGGAACAGAATCAGCTTCACTGCGAACCGTATCATCTACAACGCAACGTCGAACTGATTGACGGACCACCTTCGTCGCCTACGTATCCTATAATACATACTCATTGCTCTAATGGAGAATTGGTTATACTCAACGCGGTTTATTTTCTGAGTTACTATTCCTACCACTCTCCAAGGGCTTGAGGGAGTGCTCTGTAAAATCGCCCCCGCAAGTTCTCCGCCGTCCGGATGGGATCGTTTGTGGAACTAATAGAGACCTCCCTAGGCCTTTGCTCATACTCCAAGCCGGCTAGAATCATTCCCGCATACCATGTATAGTGCCACATGGGCCTCAAGGGGCCCGCGCGCATTCTAATTGATTAATAAAAACTCGCAATGTCTGAATTTGGGCTGAATGGTACATTGTGCTCCTATGTTTGCACTTGGCGAGCACACGCTTTTAGGATTGTAACATTGTACTAGCACGCCTTTTGCGACAAGTGCCCTCAAAATTCAAATCTAACAAACCTGCTATTGCGCGGTGAGATGGCGCACGCTCTTCCAAAACCTGCGGGATTCGTGAGCCATTGAGAAATTCATTCAAACAAACTACTTACTCGCATCTCTCCAAGAGAGCGCTCGACGCGTGAAACGGCGCGATGTACGGCGCACCGCTCTCAGTCTCGTTGAACGACATTTCCTGGACATCACTGGACCACTTCGGCCATACGGGCGTGATACTAGGACGTAATTTGTCGTTGGGGTCGAGGTTCACAGCGAACGAGAGGAAGCCTTGCGTGAAGGCATTGATGAAAGCGGTGTTGTTGTAGATGAGGGTGGCGCCCCATGCGTTGTAAGACGAGAAATAGTTGATTATGTCCTGGCCGTGCCAGGCGGGAGGAATCGCGTATTCCGCCTGTAAAGTACTTAATATCCTGAGGACGAGGTCAAAGAGTTATAATAACCTTGTACGACTTCCCAGGGAAGGCATCAAGTAGAGAAAATGTGGGGCACTTGAACACGGCTGTGAGGAAGTCAATTCTTCACATATTCTCAAGAGCAGTGGTAGAAAGAGCGCTAACCCTCGGCCACGATTCTATTGACCTGGTCCAGGGGAGAACCCAGTGACGCATAAACCGCCGCCGCCGCATTGCTCTCCTCGGCGCCGAGGAGCGGGAAGAAGTTGCGCACGTACTGCGCGACATCATACTCCATGCTTTGGTTAACGAAGATAACCCCCTCATTGGTATTGGTCACAGAGAGCAGCAAGTCCTGTTTGGCCCAAGTCAATTTAAAAATATTTCCCAAAGGAAATGGAAAATTTAACCCCGTTCACTTTGCCTTGAGAAAGGGCATCCGTTGGACTTTGCGAGATGAACGAGCCGTCAATGACTGGCACGAATGTGAATGCGGTTGGGTCGGCGGCCAGGATCACGTTCAGATTGATGTCTGACATCGTCTCGCTGTCGACCGCACGCAAACAATCCAGGGATTCTGTGCTGTTGCAGCTGGGACAATGAATTAATGGGCGAAATCTGAGCATGCCGAAGAATATACCCGGCTTGGGCTGCAACCCTGTTGAACAAAGTCTGAGAACGAATTTAGCCAGGTACACAAAGATTCAAGGGCACGTACTTG
The DNA here is from genome assembly GCA_014925785.1 of Mycena galopus ATCC 62051. Classification (NCBI taxonomy): domain Eukaryota; kingdom Fungi; phylum Basidiomycota; class Agaricomycetes; order Agaricales; family Mycenaceae; genus Mycena; species Mycena galopus. The sequence goes on along the minus strand of WIQG01000567.1, from coordinate 16,730 downwards.
AGGGATCGTGTCGTTGTAGTGGTATTGAGAGAGCACACAGCCAGAGCTGGTCATCGCCGCGCGGAAGAGCTGGGGACTTGTTTCCCCGTTGTACGCAACTACGTGCTGAAGGACAGAAGCAGCGCCTGAAAAAATATTTGTCGGGGTGAATAATGTATAAAAAGGAAGAAATTACCTGCGCTTTCTCCCCAGATCGTAACTTTATTGGCGTCCCCGCTTGAAGTGCTATTAGATTCATCCAGTGGAGTGAATTCCAGCTCACCCGAATTTATGGATCTGTCAAAGTGTGAATATATTATTCGACAGGCATATAGTAAAAATCGCGAACATTCTTGTTAACCCAACGCAGAGCAAACTCTTGATCGACTATTTGCAGATCAGCAAGGGTCGTCGGGCGAAGCAAAGGAACAGCACATACGTAGACCAGCATTCAGCGCACCGCCCTCCTTTATTTGTTGGCCTGGGAGAAATCCTTGGGAGGGGTGAGACTCATGATATGGTGCAGCGCGAATATTTACCAAATAGTCCCAGCCTGTATTGAATCACCACGACAACTACTTGGTTGTTGGATTCTTGGACGAGGTCGGCGCCGTTGAACTGACTAGCAGAGCCGAGTGTATATCTGGAGGTATCACGTAGATTAATTGTGGCGCACAGCACGAGAAAAAATATATATATTACCCTCCGCCGTGGATCCAAACAATAGTGGGTAAAGGAACCGTAGAATTGAGGGCCGGGGAATAGACGCTGGAGGTGATTTCAGGGATGTCAGTGAGGAAAGCCGACACAAGCACTATGAACCTGAGGAATAGACAATCTTCTGTCTGCTCGACGTCTCGAGTGGTGAACGGGTGAGTAGGCCACACAACGAACGCCCCTTGGTAGCACTGCGGAGGGTCGCTCAATGCCTGCTGAATTCCAGCGATCTGGGAAGGAGGCGCAGGCGCTTGGAATCGTAATGGTCCTTCGAGGGGTGAATTTTCACTGGGATGCTAACAATTCCAATACGTACCAGTTGGTGGGGCAGCGTAACGGATGCCCAGGAAGGCTGTAATGTTGAGGTTTGGATCGACAACTCCTTGGTACTGCGCGTAGCCCAGATCAATAATTGGGGCGGCGGCGGCAGTGCCCTGAGCGAAGACAAGAGAAATAAGGGCTGCGGGCCAGAATATCTTCAAGGCGGAGAGAGCCGACATTATGGGATGAGTTTTGCACTCATGGCGAGGGAACATATAGGATAGCACGGAGGGCAATTTAACCATTTAACCATTTAACCGCAAGCCCGACGGATGAACCGGTGAGTGCTGAGTACGTCACCGCTATTTCTTGCTTACAGATATGTTTTCGCCGCAGAATTCGGAGCAGACATACAGATCAAACCTGGGTTGGCTAGCCTCTCTAAAGTTGGAGCAGGTGGCAAGGGTGGTTCCGCAGGCACTTTGAGAGGTCGCCAATAGAGCCGGGTGAATGTCAGCGTCAGCGTTGCCCATCAAGAGGTGACAAAGGTTGTTAGCAAGCAGCAGGCAGGAGTAAGCCCATTTCCGCGGGGTTTGTTTGAATAGGAGACACGGTCCTTTTAAATCGAGAAAGACCTCGAACGGCGAATCCTAACCTCAGCGGAAATCTACCTCTCAAAAAAGAGAATTCCGTTGGAGTCGCGCGCTTCCTGGCTTGCTGGGTAAGCTCGAGAAATTGAAGAAAAATCTCCGATGAATGTTCAGTCGGGGAGGAAGTAGGACTCGAGGCAAATTCAAGGTCGTCTAGAGAGTTCTGTCACAATATAGACCGCGATAAAGTCGTTAGACTTTCCAAGCCTCGTCCTTAAAAACCCAACACAACACCCACGAGGAAAACATTAGTTCCGAGTCGGTCATTCTCCGGTAACCTGACTGGTCCTCACCACTACAATGGGACCAGCAAGAATCAGGCGGGTCGCCAAATTCGAGCATTTCAGGAGTATCAATGGATATGTATACGGCGCTGTCACGAGAAACTACACTGAACGCAGCGACGACGTGCACCGTTGAAAAGACGCCAAGAGGGCAGAGTTGGAGGCGGCGAGTCGAAAGCGCGCGAACGAGCGTCCTCTAAGAGGACCGGGGGATATCGGATTGGTCCCAGTGGGATATGCCAATAGACAAATGGGAAAGATTGGCGAGCAAGGACAGTATGTCGGCCAAAGCAGGGAATAAACCGCCAACCACTCGCGAGTCTGCCATCCCCACCGTTAATTGTGTGAGGCTGGGAATGAGATGGAAGCATTTGTACAGAAGGACGGATCTGGAGGTTGGCGAGCCCAACCTATAACCAGTGGAGGAGCTGAGCGCTCGAAAAAGCCAAGGACACCGTCAAGAGAGACGGCGCGCATTGGCAAAGAAAGGACTTCGAGTGCGGGAAGTGAGAGCAGAATTTGTGCAATGGAAGTAACTGCGGCTTTGAAGAAGTGACTGCTCCTTGACTGCTCGGAAGAAACTGTGTTCCGGCGCACGTCGAGACAGGGCAGAAAGGAGAGTAGTGAGTCTTGAGAGTACAGTTAGTCACTCGCGCCTGTGACGAATGTATAGACATACTCATGCTTTTCACTCGAACAAGGCGGAGCGGCGCTCCCACTCTCCGAAAGGAATCTCGATGGCCTTTGCTCCATCGCTGTGAAATCGCTTGTCGAGCGTCCTGGACCAATCATCCTCGCAGCCGTATTGTGCGTCCACCTCGAGCGTAAGACTCTCAGTATCGTTGTTCCAGTGTACTCGGAAACACGTCGCATCGTCATCGACGAGCGAGACGGTAAGGTCATATAGCACACCCATGCGCAACAAAAAGTCCTTGAGCTCCGTTCGTCGCTTTCCAATAGTGACCTGGCCAGCATTACTCTGTTCGATGATTATGTTCCGCGCCGGAGGCTGGGTGAGGAGCATGCGCCGCCAGCTCGCCTCCTCCCGTTTGAAAGCATCTGGGGATTTACTCCACGGCATTGCCTCCAGCGAGAATATATCACCAGGCCATCCCGAGGGACCCTCGGCCCCCCAAAAGGCAACGAATGGAGGGAACATCTTCACCAGTAGTGGATTCTGAACCCGTTCAGGCACGGAAGAATCTGGTTCAAAGAAGAGGGCGCGCTGGAGAGTGGGCGAAAATGTGGCAGCCTGCCATGTCTTGCAGACGAGTGGCACAGAGACGAGGAGATCGCGTATGGGCAGCCGAACGAGGATTTGCTCGAGGAGTTCCATCGTAGAGATTACTTCAAGCGACATGGTGAAAGTCAAAGAGCGTTTGGTTGTCGGCTTGCTCAGCCGACGAATTTGACATCCCAAATCCTTGCCTTCACCTTCAAAGCTTCAGTTTCGGGCCGTAGCTGCAAGTATTCGTCGTCTCAAATGCTTCAGTAACTCGAAAATTCATTATAAGCAGTGCGATGTCAGTTCTGAAGCAGCATGGCGGACGTCGAGTTGGGTCAGGGCGAAAATCCAAGGAATGGCATGCTGCGCGCGCCGCGCAAGAACTCGAGGCTCTGAGAGCTGCCCAATCTCGATCCTCAACCCCAATACAAACTCGTTCGACGAGATCTGTTGCTTCTATTTCACAGCAGGCATTGCAGGACGCCATTCCTGTCCGATCCGACGTGACCGAAATTCCCTCGCAGACGCCAATCCGAGAACCGCATCCAATTACTTCTACCTCACAGCACACAACTCCTTCCTCCGAGCCGCACTCTGACACGGGAGGAATCCCGCCTCCGAGTCGTCCTGTACAACCTGTTGCTTCCACTTCACGACTGCCGCTGCAGCACACAGACCCCTTCGTTCAACCGGCGCATTCCGACACGAGAGAAGTAGCTCCGCAGGACCCTATATTGAGGCACTTCCACCCAAACGATAGCCTTGATGAGTCGAGCGTATCCTCTAATTCTAGTAATCGTAAGCTCATGATGCTTCTCAATCTTGCTTCTCAATCTAAATAACCTCCAACTCGACTTGCAGACACGCTCGGCCAACACTTGAACCAATTAGCTGGGGAACTTCGGTTTCGTGCTCTCAATGATAACCCGACTGCATCTGGAGATGATGAACATGGACAGGTGATGGGCGAGGTTGCTGCTACTGCTGGAGAAGCCGCAAAATCATCCTTGTCATTCCTTGAAATGTACCTTCAGACATCGAAGGCGAGAATTATCAAGGAGATAGCCACTCATGGGCTGCCACAGTGCTATAGGCTCGGCGATCTGTTCGACCGGCAGGCACCAGATTCCATTGCTGATACGAACGGGTTTACCTCCGGCACCCTTTACGACCCCGACATTCTTGTATGGGTCCCGCACTTGCTTGCCCCGAACACCATTTTGAAATGCGAATGTGGCCTGAAACTAGGTCTGAACGGTAAAACGTTTGCTCCTCCAAATATCCCCTTTTTTTGAGCTGTTTCTAAAGGTTTCAACAATACCCCTGTTGCCCGTCGTGTTCGTCGAGATCCAACGGACTACTTCCTGCTCACCAACCGGTACTTGTGTAACCCTCGAAACCTCAGTCCTGGATGTGGGCGGACTTACCAGGGCACTGATACGCATATCATGTCCCAGCTGCCTGATCTGGTCCAGCATGCTTTCCCCGGTTCGTACAATCGTCGCGTCCACGCATTAATCACATTAATCAAGGGGGACATATTCAGTGCAGCTCTCCCACCGAACTGCAAACGATAAACAAATGCGGAGTGTCCTCCTGGTGTTCCCCAACGCTGCTGCATGCCTGCCACCGATATCGGTCCCCCCTCCCCACCTTTCCCCGTCCCACATCTCCTCTCCTCCCGTCTCTCTTCCTCCCGTTTCCCCTCCTTCCGTCTACGCTCCTTCCGTAACGGTCTCCACCCCTCCCGTCTCCGCTCCTTCCGTTCCGCCTCCTCACGTCTCCCCTCCTGTTTCCGCTCCTCCCGTCCACTCTCCTCCCCCGGTGCAGGCGTCTTCGGTCCCCCTTGGCTTCGTTCAGTCTTTTTACATGGTGCCAGAGTCCGGGCCGGGCCTCACGCTCACAAAGAAGCCAAGGCGCAAGAAACAATGCAGGGTGTGCTCGTATTTCAAGTGCCCTAAGTCGTATGTTTGCCCTGGTTCCGGAGGGAGGCAGCTGTGCGAGAAGGGACCGTGTGTGCACAACTTGGGTGAAGTGCCGAAACCACGGGGTGCGAGGTCTAGACCAGCAGGGACGTTGTGATCATGTGCATTTTGCAGAAATACGGCACATTGACGGGACGACCATTCGTACGCCCATCATGCATACCTGACACGGAGGCATGCGATACTGGATGAAATCGGTTGAATTCATCATCTTGAGCGACGTACTCTGCTGCGTTGGAACTCTGCTTGTCAGCTCGCTCAACCTCTGCACCGTCGATCGAAAACTGGTGATTTTTCAGCCGAATGACCATTTTTTACCTAGGCTGCAAGTGTGCCGATTTGGAATCTTGCGTCCGAATGATGGCGCATTTCCAAGACTTCTGTCCTCGACAAGTGAAAGGCAGAAAAGATGTTGTCCGTCCATTTGAGCCAGAGTTCAGATGGCTTCAGAGCGTTTCGAATTTTCGGAGGACTGGTCTCAAAATCGAAGCAGACCGTTGCCCATAATTTGGGGTGGCAAGTGCGATCTCGCTCCAGAGACAACATACAGTAAAGGGTGGTACGAATATCGGGTGGAGGATAACTAACGAGTAGGGGTTAGGAAAGCAATAGTTGAATATGCTAGATGAGAGTTCGAACAGCAAGCGTGCGATTGGGTGGCAAATGGCATTGAGGTCGCGTCGAGCGTCACTCCGGCTGATTTCGAGGTCTGACAGTGAGGATCGGCTCGCTCCATCCAGAAGAGAGATCTTCAATGCGTTTTCGTAGCTCCGTTATTACGGGGGACATGCCAGTGCACTGTGGATAGAGTTCGCAGTCGGATCAAATGCCTAAGCATTTGATTGATTTTCTTGGCATTTGATCTGACTGCTTCAAGATCGACTGCAACTCTGCACCCTCGATCTGACTGCGCACAAGGCATTTGGCCTGACTGCAGTCACTTTGATTGCCCCACCCCGATTTTTATAAAAACCCTCCAACGTGTCCCCAGGGCCAAATTGAGTTATCGGAACACAAATCCGACCTCGGCTACATGGTCCGATACAGCAAGCGACGCGTTTTGCCTCTCCGCGCCTATTGCTTTCCTCGTCGTCTATACACTTTCGACATCGTCTAATAGCATTGTATCCCGCGTTCCGCATCACAGCCTACCATGCCGACAGACCCCCGAAACGAGCGGAACGAGACCACGATACCCACAGCACCACTAAACGCAAGAAAATTTGCCATTGTACCCCTTACTGCCACAAATTGCACTCCTACCCTAGCAGAAAACGACACTACAGAAACGCTGCGCACTCAGACCTGATAGAGCCTTCGGAATCAGAGTCTGAGCCCGCCAAGTCCCCGCATTCGCAGCCAACGCATCAATCAGACTCTCCGCGAGCATCCGTTCCTGATTTCCCACATCTCGCCCACGATTTGAGAGATTCGACTCCGGAGCAGCAGAATGACAGCTCGATGGAAACGGACAGTGTCCAGAGCTTGGACTCTGACTCTGATTCAGAGTCCCATGATGATTATTTCTACTCATTGAGCAGGCCCCGTGAAGCTCCACCAAAGGAGTGTCCGAAAAATTGGCTTTTTTAGGTCAAAAAATCACGATTTCCTTGTCCAGAGATAAGCTTTTTCAGGCTCAAATTTGGTGGGTCTTGTCCGAGGATAAGCTTTTTTAGGGACTGGAGGTCCTGGTTTAGGGAGCTCCCCTGGTCGCGGCGTCAAGGTGCCCCCTCAAGTCTCTTTTGGCGTACTGGTTGAAGTGGTGATTTGCTGCCGCTTTTGCTACATGCTCCTGCGTTCCAGTCCGTCAGCGGCCGCTTGATATACCTCATTTTTTTTTTTGACCTTCATGTGTCGGGGATTGTCCGATATTGGCTTTTTCAGGTCCAGAACACCCCAAAACATAGGCTTTTTTAGGCCAAATTCTAGGATTTTTCCGGACACTCCTTTGGTGGAGCTTCACGGGGCCTCATTGAGCCCTGAAGAAGAAGAAGACTTCGAACTCACCTGCTGGACTGGCTTCGATGAGATTCTTGACACAGATAACCCTCTGTCTATCGAAGATACGACACAGCGTCTGGAGGAGATGCTTGCGCCGGGGGGGCCCGTGTGTCTCTTGAAAGTTTTAGCTGTTGCCTCCTAAGCTCACATCTGGTCCAAATGACATATTGACTAACTAAGATAGAGACAAAATCCGCTCCTTCCCTCTCAAGATGATGTCGAACATGTCGCGCGAAGTATTCCTTGCTTGTGTCGCAACTTCGACCATCTTATCTAAGTCTTTGGCGACTGTCGCAATCCGTGTGCTCTGGCCTGCGCTGGCATGTTCGCTGAAAGAACCCCGAAACGGAAAATGTGCCACCTACTGCACTCCACAGCAGAGCTTATAGCGCTTTCTGAGTCGGACTCAAATCTCCCGAGGTCATCTTTATTTTCATCAGAACTTCACTGACTTTTTTCTGTTTGACAGATTTTGCCCCAGACTCCGTATCTCTTTCTTGATGTTCCTAAATATCTGGTTTCCCCGCTGGCTGGCCTTCAAGCTCGCACTTTGTTCCGATCCTATTTCCCTCAATTAAATCGCTTATCTCCAATTAGGACGGGGAGTTATTGTGATCTGAATTTCGGTGCGCCTCAATGACTTGTTTCCTAGATTCCGTCGTCAAGACTCTTCAACTGGAGCCTGAAGCTCCCGCTGCATTCAGGTGTGCACCCCTTATTTTTGGCTTCTTCACCTCAACTTACCCTCCCTTCTTCCAATTCGCAGACCATAAAGAAGAAGCGCGAACTCCAATTTGACCTCGCTGCTCTGATTCCAGTTCTTGGCCAATTATTGGCTTTCGGCCCAGCATACGGACCTCAGATTGAATTGTCTTGGTTATTCTTTACCCCTGCACACCAATTTCGATTCGACTCAATTGGATTATCAATGCCTCGAGCACCCGAGCCGTATTGTGAACAACCATTTTTACTGACTTGATTCATTTAAATTTTAATCGCACGAGTGCTCGCAAGTCCTAATAAGCACGGTCCAGGGTTTATTGCCATGTATCGCGTCTGTCTGCTTAGTTCTCTTCTCTGTGTTCGTTTATATCCAAAGGTGGGATATCGTGGTCTATTCAATCTTATTTCTGAATGCTGCAAGAATGACTCGGAGCAAAAAATAACTTGAAGCACATGATCATCGACATTTTTTATGATTGAAGGTCTCCCTTACATGTCCACCAACCACAAGTACGATGTTGGAAATCTGGTTCTTGAGCTTGATTCCCATTATATACCAGCAGTTTCAAAAATTTTACGTCAACTCTGTAATTGAACTTGGCAAACAGCCTTCCATTCAAGCTAAAATTGAGTCAGTGTTAATTCTAAGGCATTGTTCTTACTTCACCATATATAAATTCTGGAACTATGTTCGTGCAAACTTTCTCGGTCTAACTTGAAATGCGTTGCCAAATGTGCGCTTTTGCGCTAAAAGGGGCCGCTAGCCCGATTGGGTTGAATTGATGTGTGACCGTCACGCTGTGACACGACGCGTCTTTCCTTTTGCACCACCACCATCTCTTCTTCCTGGTGTTCTCCCCTCCATTCTGGCCTCTCGGATCCACCTCTGGCCACTATGGTGACCTCAAGACACGCCCCTGAGCCATTTTTAAGATCATTCGGGCCGCCATCGACTACCAAAGGCCAAAATATGCAAATTTTGCCCATATTCACAAGAAGGACGCGCTCGCAGACAATGGCGAGCGTAGGGGCCTCGGAAACGACCTAGAACCACTGTAAGCCATCCCTTCTTCCCACTATGAACCTTTGTTATGCCCGTATGCCGCGCTTGACTCGCACCAGGGACACCGGCGGGCGGGTTATGCCGTAGGCCTCGGTTTCTTGTCGACCTTGAATGCTGATCCCTTTCCTTTCTCCCACAGGTCTATTTCCATGGACAGGGGGCTAGATATAGTCGATTTGCGACAGGTAAAGTGCGTTACCTTCCCTCTGATTCCGAACTAGGACCAGCGACTTTACCCGGGACTTGGTATGTGCTCAAAGTCAGTCGCTGCCTGCTTCTCGCTCACGGATATTCTTGAGTAGTGGTCATATCCCCCTCGGAGAAGACACCTATACCAGCGTGCACGGCGATGATCCTCATTCGTCATCTCCCTTTCGACATTGCGCCGCAAATGTACGACTTCTCGATTTGTTGCAGTACCTTCTCATCATCGGCACTAGGCTCGAGCTTTGCAAATTGTTCATCTCCATCCCTATTAATTCCTGGCTAACATGTCCTTTAGGGCGCGGGTATTTCCAGCCTGTTCATCCACGTATCGGGAAAATGCTCATCAATGTTGGCATCTCCACTGGGACAATGTGCAAAAAGGTTTGGATTCTGTTTCATCGTTGTATTTGTGGATCTGGCTAACCATCCACTAGTGCCCGCTTCTGCGCCTTTACCTCGAGTTCATCAAGAAGAACAATCCGAACACTTTATCTCCCACCCATGGTTTCCCTGACCGCGAACGGCTTCGTTTGCAGCGCTTCGTCAGCGGCATCCGCATCGGCACCACCCACCTTGGTCCCGACGGCCAGAAGCACAGGACCCCTCAAGTCCTCAAGAAACTGAGCTTTGAAGCTCATCTTCAATGTGCGCGGGCGCCCGATTACTTCCGGCGGACCCAGCACAAGCCACTGCAATTCCCGGATGTGATTTGCACCGAGGTTCGTTGTTGTTTGCACTTTCTGTTCTGTTCCCCCTCTCATTAATCTCAAAGGTTGGATCTGGCGCCCTCACTCATTTGGGTCAGTACATCCTTCCCTTTATAAGCTCGATCTCGCTGCCTGACCTTCGGCATGGATGTCAATTGCGCTATGGACCCCCTCAAGGTGCAGGCTCGGGTCCTCGAGCCTTCGATGCTGAACTACGGGCCCGGTTTTCGTCAACTACCCATTGTGGGTGCCTTGTTTACTGTTTTCCATCGCACCATTTAACCGAATGTTTCTAGACTCCTGGCGATGGCGCTTGCAACATGGTCGAAAAGAAGTTTTTCAAGGCAGTCGCTAACGAGCATGGGGTCGTCGTGGTTTACGAGCAACAACGACGATTCGATGACCAGTCAGCCCAAGACGTGATCAGTTTTTATTTTTCCTTCGTTGATGGAGATCTCATTCGGCATGGACAGGCTTGGCGGCCGCTGCCGCGACGTAGGGACATTTACCGGCATGTCTGCTTGAATTTCGCTCTAATTAATTTGTTCCTCGTTTCAGGCATCAACTTGGCCCCCGTGCCGTTCGTAGATATCGACAGATGGCGGAGCAGAATGCAGCCGGGACCACCGCCCCACCGCCCCGAAGCGCATCATCTTCTATCGTGGTGCGTTCCTCTCCCTGAATGTTGCTGTGATTTCTTGCTTCTGATATCTCTTTCAGACGTTATTTCAGGAGACCAATTCAAGCAGGTTTTGGAGCAAGGTAAATATTCACTATTCGTATTCTCGTGAGGTGCTGATTAGAATCGTACAGAAATGCCGATCCTGTCCTGCATTTTTCCCGATGCTCCACTGATGTTTCTCGTTTCTCCGCAGAGGCTTGTGCGTCCTTGGGGGTCAGCCCCACAATCGCCATCCTGGTTGTGGGAAAGGTATGTCCGGCACTCCATGGTGCTCGCTGATCCCCCGACTCCCTCTTAGCGCCACCACATTCAATATGGTTACCGGTCTCAATGCTGTGTCGACTCGATATTCAAATAATTTTGCTTCAGATTTTTCCCGATGAGCGAGCGCGACGTCGACCGTAGCAGAAATTGCAAGGCGGGTACCTTGTCGAGCGCGATGTCACCCATCCCACCGCGATTTCTACCCTCAAGCGCAAGAAGGGTGGCTGGGTAGGTCGATCATAGATTCACTTTCATGGCCGGACTTGACGGCGATTTTTTTTAAATCCCTTCTGACTAGCGCGTTTCTTGGAGCGACGGCAGCTCGGCTCTCAAGCCATGGTATGTCGGTCGTTCCCCACCCACTGCACACCCTTTTTTAATTCATTTTTCAGGACAATGTGGACTGGCAACACAGAAGGTAAGCTTGATTTTTCACGCGAAATCATTGTATCTTAATTTGTGGCTTTCAGAGCCTGTGGCCATTCGACTCCTTACTGGTACGTGAATATTCATTCGACTTAGTGCTGGTACGCCTTGCATTCATCCTTATTTGTCTACATGCCTGTCCCTTGAGAATTCATGCGACGTCACCTTTCTTTTTGTCCGTGAACCTGCACTGACTTGTGTTTTTCCAGGTCGTGATTTCGCGCCTCTGTGTTTCCTGGTACGTGGTATTTCCCCTAGCTCTCCAATGCATTTCCTGACTTGGCCTCTCTGACTTAGCCTTCAGAAATCATTGACGACTGGATGACTTATTACTACCTGTATTATATAGCAGTTAATATACACAACTATATCGCAATGGAATTGAATGCCCGAGAGCTCGTATACCGACTGCTGGAGTGCCCTCAATCCGACTGCGTGAGGCCAGTCGATCCGACTGCGTTCACGCAGTCAATGCAACTGCACAAATGTCACAAATACAGTTGGATCGAGTGTGGGGAAGCACTTGATCCAAGTGTGCTTTGGCCCTTGATACGACTGCTTGACCACACTCAGTCCAAGGGTTTCAGGACACTCGATCCGACTGCGCATCCTCTCTACAGTGAGTGGTCAAGGAGGTCTTGTGATGGCATCAAGACCAGGACTTTCCTTAACCCTGACCAACCATCCTCGTTCTCAACTAATATGGCGCATCCTGCACAAGACGCCGCGAAGATTGTCATGATCGACTGCCCCGACCCAGACAACGTGCTCATGGCGCTGTGGGTGCTAAAGAGCTTTCCCAATTCGCAAATTGCCATTGTCCTTTCCGCTCGGCCTGTCTCGTTCAAAGCCGCGCTATACGGGAACGCTTTCCAGCGCTTGTTCAACGCTGTTGGTCGCGATATTCGCAAAATGATCAACCCGCTCACTGCAGCCACCCTCCGCGAAGCCTGGCAAACATGGCTCAAAGAATTGCCCAAAAAGGACCACGCGTGGTTCTATGTGAGCGAGGATTTCGAGGACCCCGCGGTCAGAGAGGATACAAGACTCTACATGTTATTAACGGCTTTCCGGATGGCCAGTTTCTGGACGTCGCATGGGATTGACCCTGCTCGCTATCGAATTTATTGGGATAAAGGATCCCTGACCGACGCGAAGATCACGGTGGGGATGGCCCATTCTTTTCACGTCCATGACTGGAGCTTCGACTTTAACGAGGACGAATGTCGGTGCTACGACCAGGCGCTCAGAAGCATCAGCGACGCCCAGGGCAATGTCACTGTCCCGTTCTCCGATGGTTATCGGCAGCAGAACCGCGCGGTCTGCGTTGCTTATATCGAACGCATGGCGCGAGCGCACGGATTGGCCGCTGCTGAAGACATCCTATGTGACTTTGACCGCCTGATAGCTGCGAACAGGGCCGCGGGCGTAGTCGCAGACCTCTACGTCGGCGGGCCGTTCCCTGACGCGTTGACATACGTCAAACGGGCCCCCGTCGTCCAGGTGGTCGGAATGGGAGGAAATCTAAAGAAGGGTAGCACCTTGTTTGCGAACCAGTTCAATTTCCACGTCGCGATGGAGTCGGCTACAAAGTTCCTCGCATACGTCGTCGAACATGGAATCAAGCTCACTCTCCTTCCGACTGAGTGTGTTAAGGGGTCGGTCTTTTCTCTATCCAGAGAGGAACTTTTCGCAGTGTTTGAAGAGTCGGAATTGGCGATACGCCTCAACTTGCAGTACCACGACTCCGCGAACGGGCCTGGACAATCGTTTCCTCTGTTTGATCTCATCGCTGTGCTTGCCACCCAGCACGACCTTTACCTGAGGAAAGCTGTCAGGGTCAAAGAGGCACACGAGAAGACACCAGATGGACAGGGCGTAATCGAGTGGATCGAGGATCTGGAAGGAAAGATTCAAATGTATTGGCCGGACGAGGAATACATGAAGTCGCGAAAGGCGGAGTTTCTTGGCGCGCTCAGAGATACAGTCAAGTAGGCGCGGTTGTTTGGTGGCATACCTCAAGCTGGGGGAAAGACGTTGAGCGACGGGGGCTTCAAGGTTAGTTTTATGAAATCTCTTGTGCCCACCCCTGGCTGAACCATAACAGGCGGGGTCTACATTTATGTATGGCAGGCATCGAGATCCAAGCAGAAGGTCGGTATTTTTAAGGCCTAGGAGTTTTCGCCAAACTTCAAACTTTGCGGCAATGCCGTTGCTCCTTGCACCCGTGTCGCTCATTCCCGCTCGGGCCCGATCCAATATAATTCTTCGGTGCTTGCTAACGGCCTTTGTCATGTTTCCGTATTTTAGGTTTTGTGCTTACCTCTCTTCTTGATGCGCTTTCCATTTGCTGTGAGGTTGCCCGTCCGAGTCCGATTCTGAGTCTTGGCAAGAATACAATCTCTCAAGGTGCCCGCGGAACCACATCTAGGTGCACTGACTTTTCGGGAGCTGCGGAGTTCTGGGGCCAAACCTTAGTCTGAAATTATTATGATTACTCGGTAAACCGGAAACCAGTGCCAGTGACGCTGAGCTGCTCGCTCTCCTGGGATTGCGGTTAAACGGTTAAACTGCCCTACCTATAATATATGTTCTCTCATCCTGAGCAAGACTGCATTCCAGAATGTTGGTTCTTCCGTCCCTCAATTTCTTGCGCGCAGTGCTTGTTTCTCTTGTCTTCGCTCACATCGTCAACGCTGCTCCTGTTGTTGATTTAGGTTACGTTCAGTACCAAGGAGTCGTCGACACAGAGCTCAACATTACCGCCTTCCGGGGTATGCGTTACGCTGCCCCGCCGATAGGTAAGCTCAGGAGATTAACATTGGGTCGTGCGAAATTAAGGTCTTGGAAGGGCCACTACGATTCCAAACACCGGCTCCTCCCTCCCAAATTGCCGGGATCCAGCAGGCATTCGATGATCCTCCCCAGTGTTATCAAGGAGTGTTCGGCGCGTCTTCTACGAGTCCATTTGCCACCCGAGATGTCGAGCAGAGCGAAGATTGTCTATTCCTTAGGTCCTTTTTGCATTGACCGCCAATACTGACGTCTCTGAAACCCCTTTCAGCGTCTATTCACCTGCTCTGAATCCTACGGTGCCTTTGCCGACCATTATTTGGATTCACGGTGGAGGGTAATCCCTTTCTTGCTAGTGGTGTGGGTAGTGATTGATGGCGAGCGTAGATACGCTATCGGTTCCGCAAGCCAGTATAACGGTGCAGACCTCGTTCAGGATTCGAACAATCAAGTTGTCGCCGTCGTAATTCAATATAGACTAGGATTATTCGGTAAACACATTTCCTTGAGAACAAGGGGCGGGCTTACCTTTCCCCAAGGATTTCTTGCGGGCCAACAAGTAAAGGACAACGGTGCCCTCAATGCTGGCTTGCGTATGTCCCATTCCATCCCGTGGCTGTGACATACACTGATAAAAGTAGTCGACCAAGAATTCGCCTTCCGTTGGGTTCACGAGAATGTCCGTTATTCTTGTCCTTGTCGAACAAATATGCTCATGTATGATCACAGATCCAGAAATTTGGGTGAGTAGTGCACCACGCTCGACAGTAGTACCCACCTGAGCTTCCCCAAGTGATGATCCCAACAAAGTGACGCTCTGGGGACAGAGTGCGGGTTCGTACCTCTTGCAATACACATTCCGATCCTAAATCAGTATTAGGCGCTGGATCTATCATCCAACATATAATCTCCCGTAACGGAGAAACGAGCCCCCAGCTCTTTCGAGCAGGCATTACCAGTTCTACATTCCTGCCATCTCAATACTTTTACAACGACACGATCCCTCAGGTGGGCGTCCTCCATCTTTCTCGTACTGGAACTAACTATTATTTAGGCCTTGTTCGACGATGTTGCCGCTCAAGCGGGGTATAATTTCTTGTCGGCCTTGAAACCTATAAGTAGTCTGATGCATCATCGCAGTTGCAACGGGATCAACGTTAACCCCGTCGAATGTCTTCGTGCAGTCGACAGTACGACGATGGCGGACATCAATGTAAACGTGAATCTCGCCAGCTTCCAGAACACCTTTCCGTTCTGCCCCGTGATCGATGGCTCGTTCATAACAGAGCCCAACGGATGCCCTGTCCCAAGGCCAACTGAACAGGGTAAATCATCCGTCTCTCAGCACATCCATGTTACCGACGCAAGTTGAAAACAGGTCGTCAAATTACTCGCCGTACTATTTTTTATCGGGTAGCTGGCCACCTAAGCATTTAGGCTTGGTCCTTTCCCTCTGTAATCCACTGATCCAGTCCGAACCACGTCATATTGAAGGCATGCATCCTACGAACAATTTGAGCCCACTCTCATGAAAATATCGGGCGCGTTGATGTCACGGTGAATTTATTTCGGAGGCAAGTCCAACATGACCAAATAACCAGCTAGCTGGCCACCCAACGAATTAATCCGCTGAGCCCTCTAGGTGCGGCCGACTCTATCAGGTATCATACATAGGATGCATATGAACAATTCTAGGACGTTGAACGGTAAATATATGCCATATTGTACGGTGAAATCTCGGCTTCCGTCCGCAAGGGAACACCGAAAATGGTGATTTTTGAGAGACCGACACTATTATCCCGGAAGGAGTAGGTATCTGCCTAAAATAAGCTGTGAATAGCTCAATGAGACGTATTGGGACTTGCCTCGACAATGAACTCCATACCGAGGTGCCGGAAACCCTCCCAGAAATTCCGTCTTTCGGTGAATGCCGATTTGGATGGATTTGGGTAAAGGCCTACGGATGGAAGGGAGCTGAGGAGTCAAAAAATCGGAATGCATCTAAGAGGATGCTAAAAAATACAAAGAAGCGGTATGACAAGTTCCAGGGTGCTAGCATCTTGGTGTCGCGCAGCGTAGGGTCGGCCAGCATGAAGACCCCCAAAGAGGTAGTAACACTGTCTTGCACATAATGGAGGAACACAACAGACTGATAGAGGTCAGATTACATTTCCAATGAAATTCAGGCATCGCAGGATGATAACGAGCCCAGAAGCTTGCGGAACGACCAAGAATTGGTTGAGAAACGCTCGAGACAAGAGCGGCAAGCGGTGCAAACGTAACAAAATGATGTTCTCACCTTTCGGATCGACCTTCGGCATGGCGTCATTTTTGATC
Source organism: Mycena galopus ATCC 62051 (assembly GCA_014925785.1). Classification (NCBI taxonomy): domain Eukaryota; kingdom Fungi; phylum Basidiomycota; class Agaricomycetes; order Agaricales; family Mycenaceae; genus Mycena; species Mycena galopus. The sequence goes on along the minus strand of WIQG01000567.1, from coordinate 426 downwards.
AACTTATCACTCGGCTTCCAAATTTGGTCCGAACCTTCATCATACATCGTACTTCGATCCCCCATTCGCAGCCCGTTCCAATCATCAAGCCTGGTGCGTAAAACTCTCAAGTGGCCAGCTAGCCATGGTGGCCAGCTAGGCGATACAAAATAGTAACCAATACCAATGAAGGGGTCATATTCGTCAACCAAAGTGTGCACTACGACGTTGCGGAGTATGTGCGCAACCTCTTCCCGCTCCTCGGAGTGGAGGAGAGCAATGCCGCGGCCGCCATTTATGCGTCGTTTGGGTCTCCTCTGGACCAGGTCAACGCAATCATGGGAGAATGTCGGCCTTTCTTGCATTTTGTAATACAAGCTGCTGAAATCAATGACCCAGCGATATACAAGTGCCCCACATATCCCCTCCTTGATGCACTCCCTGGGA
>WIQG01000566.1:0-65006 GCA_014925785.1 Mycena galopus ATCC 62051 | reverse complement strand
ATGGCGAGGGATTTTGGGATTTTTATTTCCAAGTGCGTGGTCAGTGGTCTTCGTTTCCAATCTAGCGACCATTTTGGGGGAGCTTCAAGACTTTCGTTCATGAACCCAAGTCTCAGAGTATTTATGGTGTATGTCAGTATCACACATCTTGTGTTGGAACATTACCAGATTGCCATGACCCCACGGGATGTTCAAATAAGGATGGCCTGGAACCAAATGGCGTGTTCAATGCCGTCCAGAGGGCGCAGGTAGATTAACAACGGTGTCCCAAGGGACGACACGTCCACCTGCGAAGCCAAAACAACCAGGTCTCTAATGCATTCAAAGATTCACACAATTGTGGACACAGACACACAATGTGATTTTCCGCCTCTGAAATATTGACGCTGTGAGGGCTGTGAGAGCCTGTACAAAACGGCGGCATGAGGCGGCGGGAGACGGGTGGTGGCCCGTTATGGTAGTGGTCAAGGCACACGTAACCAACAGTTACACCGTTTAACTGTGTGGCAACCGAGGTCTTACTGCCGACGATCATCTGACGAAGTTTCTGCTTGATACCCGACACCCAATTAGGCATGCGACGAACTTGCATACGATGTGACGAAGATCCACATCCAACGAAGTGACGAAGTACGTGAGGGCGCAATAAGCGAGCATTCCAATCAGACCCCCGCGGCAAACAATAGACTACCAACAACATTCCCTTGGACCGTGGGGAGTGCTGGGGAGTGCAGTCGAGAATAAATGTAGCATGGGTCGCCATCCCACGGTGAGCTATTTTAATTTTCCGGTGGTAGGAGTGCGTTTCTCCCTAAATTTGTTCTCTTCTTCAACCATGTACGGGATTTTAATCCCGATTCCCCCTTGCTTGCGCGGCATTTATGCCATACACACTGTCGGACGCAGCCCGCCGCACCGCTCTTTTCTGCACAAAGTTGTATGGGTAGAAGGGATTGAAAATCCACATACTATGCACAAAAAACACCAGAGATACAACTGCTGCCATTTTATTGTATAAGTATGACGGTCAGACTGCTGATTTATTATTATCACACAACTTTTGCAAATATATATTACTGGGACATCTGAGGGAGCACAGATTCAGGAATGATTCGCAGTGTCATTGTGGGTGCTGCTTGGGTGCCGCGCCTCGCGGCAGCGCTGTCTCGGACGTCGATCGGGGTTCTCGGTATCAGACTGGGTCAGCTCGGAATCGGGATTGGCAGGTTGTATGATGGCATGATTGCCAATCAAAATGGTTCCTTGACACACTCTAGCTCTCCGTCCCGTGGTTGCAGGTACCATTGGAATCAAATATTCAATTGCAAGCTGCTCTGAGTCCGGCCCACCGCTTTAAGAATGCCGGCAAATTGTGTTGGCCTTGGGCGTCAGAGGTGCGTCTGAAGGTCAAATCACAAATGTGGAAGAGAAATAGACTGGTTTACGTGCGACATCTGTGCATCCCGCAGTCGAGTGAATGACAGCAAGTGCTTCTTTGAAAGGGGTTGCATGCGTAAGAGTGATCCGCTGATTTCCAGGTTCGGAAGCCCGTGGAACACTCAACACAAGCTCTTGTGCGATGAATAAGCTGTCAAAGTCACAATTAAAATAACATAAACATGCACGCCATTTATCATGGGACAGCATCTCTGTTTCTCCGCCCTTTGCTTTCTTCCCACGGGACTTTTTCTTCGGAGGTTGGACGACATCGTCCTCCGAGTTACTGCAAGTAGAGTCCCGTATGCTAGTTCTTTCGTCCTGCGGTGTGTAGGCCGGTGGTTCGGTTTTAGTTCGCAGACATCGGGTTTTTGGCAATGTTTCAGGGCTGGTGGGTCAAGTTTGCAATCTTTTCTTACAGCACTTTGCAGTACATAAGGTGCGGACCGATTTTTTTTCCTTTTTGGGGTTTTTTGGATCCCCGCGACTAGGACAGTCATGGCGGCCTCAATTCTCGTCCGTTCGCCTTGTCTATAGGCTCATACGCTGCGCATTTCGAGTACGCAGAGGATGGCATCTTCATAATCCTTTCAACGAGGTTTCAAATCGTTTTAGAAGTGTCCTAGCGGGAATTTCATGTTTTGTGTGCCGCTTTTTCGAATAGGACACTTGTTCTGGGCTCAGTTCTTCACCTTTCCGTCTGCTTATAGGCTCATTTTCTTCGCGTCTTGAATCAACAGGGAATGGTCTCCTCCAACTATCAATGTGGGCCCGCAGGGGGGCAGCTGAGTGCATAATATTCATTGTACATTGTCATGTTTGATTGGTGGTCAATAGAACACTTGCTGCATACTCAAATGTTGTTCAATGGTTCTAATTGTGTGCTCATCGTCTTCTACTGATACTTAGGCACAGGATGAGCGACTTGTACTGCTCGTCACTTCCCAACTGGTCATTCCTAAGATCTATCGTGTTTTTTAACCATGATTTTGGTGAACCAGGTCTGGGAGCCCTCTGGGATGCCCACCAGTTGATGTTTGTGTCGATACTGAACTCATAACCATCAACATGAATTAAATACATACTTATATCGGTTGGATTGGTGCTATTGCATCTGTCTCATATATGTCCACCTTTAATGAGTGAGAAAAAGGAGATTTTATGAAGTGTGAGCAAAAATAGGTTGAGAAGGGCGTTCCCTGCGCATTAAAATTCCGAATCAATTGAGGATAGAAACAAGGAAAACGGTTCAGAACTCACTGCACAGTGAGTGTTCTATTGACTACCCATCAATGATTTAACCTTGTGCGCTCAGATACCCCCTATAGGCCCACATTGAAAGTATGAGGAGCCCATCTCCTGCGTATTTACAACACAAAAAAAATCAGCCTATAGGCAGGCGGAAAGGTGATGAACTAAGCCCAGAACAAGTGTCTTGCACACAAAACATGAACTTCTCGCTAGGGCACTTCCAGAACGGTCAACCGTGTATAAAGGATTCCAAGGATGCCACCCTCTGCGGATTTGAAATCTGCAGCGAATGAGCCTATGGAGAAGGCAGACGGACGGGAATTGAGGCCGCCGGGACTGTCCTAGTTGTGGTCTATTAATTGTTCATCAATATCTTGCACTTAGATACCACCTGCAGGCCGACATTGAAAGTTTGAGGAGGCCATTCCATGTGTATTGAAAGCGCGGAGAAAATGTGGCCATACACAGGCGAAAGGGAGAGGAATTGAGCTCAGAACAAGTGTCCTATTAAAAAAGCGACAGGAAAAACACAAAAGTCTTGCTAAGGCACTTTTATAACAATTTTAAACCTCGCATAAAGGATTCTGAGGATTTCATCCTCTGCGTATTGGAAATGCGCAGTGTATGAGCCTATGGACAAGGCAAACGGACGAGAATTGAGGCCGCCGCGACTTTCCTAGTCACAGGGATCCAAAAAACCCCAAAAAGGAAAAAAAAAATCGGTCCGCGCCTTATGTACCACAAAGTACTGTAACATTGTAGCGTTCAGACCCCATTTTCAGTCTGCCATCGGCATTCATCATTGTCGATGGCCCGTGTCGAAGCTATAATGGTTCGTTGCGGTCATATCGGATGTGAGCGCGTATGGTTGGATTTGAGTGGGTTTTGGGCTAATGTTTCGTGGAAAATCGGGATACGAGCAAGTTCAAGATCAGAACCAATTTAGCGCCGTGGCGATCTTGTCATAAAGCGTTTCCTCGCGCTTTGAGTACGGGTCAACATGCTTCAAAGTGTGAAGTTTCTGTGGAATCTGACTGGTTGATCGGAATAAATTAGCTGCAGAATTCTTCAATGAATCCGCATTTTAAGGTCGAATCCCGCATGCAGCATCAGAGTCATCAACTACGTGAATTTCAACGCGCACGAAACGCATCCCAGTCCAGAACGACCGTCCAGCAGTCTCGGGGCATTCCAACCGAAGCACCGGGAATAGCCGAAATACCACGTGTCTTCAAAATTGATGGGATCAATAATCCACCATTGTCCTCCGCTTCTTTGTTCTGCACAATTGGGCCTTTAAAAGCGCGCGCTATGGCTTCTCTGCGTCTCGCTCCGACTCACGACCGTCATGCACCCCGAATTCGCCCCCGTCGCCTTCATCTCCGCCTTTTCTCTCTTCCCTGCCCTGCCCTGACACTGGCGCGCGGGCAACGTTACCACCCTCTCTATCATCGCGTGGCTCTTTGCCACCAATATTATCTTCGTCGTGGATGCGCTTATATGGGGGACAGGGATGCGGTCGTTGCGGTCGTGTGGGTGTGATATCAGTGCGGCTTTATTTAATTTTTCCTCCCGTGGCAGTGGACTGATGAAGCGTCAAGCGACCAAGATAATTATCGGCGCTAGCTTTGCGCTGCCTGCGTATCTGCATCCACCTTGAGCAGGTCTCAGCCGTTCGCGCTGCACGCACCACCGCATCGGACAAGAAGCGTAGACAGGTGTTCGAGGCGCTGATGTGCTTTGGACTGCCGATATTATTCATGCTCCTTCGAGTGTCTTTTCTTCATTTCTTTTCTCTCGTTTTTAATGCTTGCATAGACTTTGTTGTACGCGGCCACCGCTTCGACATTATCGCCGTCGTACTTATCTGAGTTCCGCCTCTTATTCTCGGTATCGCGCGCTCATCTTGCCGGTACTCCCTCTTCTCCCTTCTCCTCTAGCCTTCTCAATTTATTATTTGGGCCCCAGTCCTCGCCCTCCATCACTCCCTTCGCCGCGCACCTCTCTGCCTCTCACTCTGCCTTCACCTCCTCCCGCTACCTGTCTCATCCTCATGTCTGAGCTGCAGATGGTCTGGGCTCTCGCCGTCTCCACCCTCCGCCCATACGTCTCCTGGGCGTACGTCCACGCGGGCTTATCGCGCGTCGCCCAGTTCCCCACGCTCTTCATCCCGCCGGAGGTCGAGACAATGTACATACCACGCAGCATGGTCGGTGACGTCCGCGATCTTCGTGGCGTTCTTTACTTTTAGACGGGAGGCGGTGAAGGATAACGGGCGTGGGGTGTGAGTTTGGCGTCGTAAGTCGCACGGTTTTGCGGGAGAAGGCGGGTCAGACAGAGAAGAGCGGCGCGCTCGGCGGCTTCAAGCTCCCCTCGTGGCCTGCCACGCCGAAGACGAGGAAGCGACATCCTACGCCACCTCGCGCACGCGAACCAAGTTCAGCACGCTCATTTCCGACAGGGTTTTCTCCGGGGATGTGGGGGAGACCTCTGACCGCGCTCTCATACCCGCCGCCAACGTTCATCGTGGTGCATCATCTCCCGACGTTAATCGCCCTGCCTTCTGCGTGTCCTCGTACACCAAGAATCTGCCAAACGCCCCAATGTCAATCACCGCGCCGGTCTGTACATTCAAACAAGCTGACTCAAAGCCGCGCAAGACCCAGCTCCTTCCTCCGCCCGGCTTCTGTCCTTATCCCACACGCTCATGCTACAAGGTCCAACATCCCACTCGCCGTAAAACTAGGACCACCCAACAGCCGCAACGACAGGGAATCCGACCTCCGGCCGCACTAGCCAATCCGAAGCGAAGCTCGACTTCTGACCGTGAGCTTTAGTTTTGGCTTCGTCTTTGATCTCTTGCGCTCGCTCGCACCTCAAAGTCGCACCACAATACACCCATTCACAGTCGCTCCGAGTCTGCTCTGGTCAATCTCATCTGGTTTGCTCTCGCCTCTTATCCTGGCATGTCGTCTCGTCCGTCTACATACTCTGTTCCCCTCCAACCCCACTGCTCTGTTGAATCAATCGGCGCTTAGGCCCAGCCCTTTGGCGGTTCCCGAGTTAACGGCCACAATGTACATTGTAGTTATGTAATTCTATCAACGTGCCGTCAGGAGGTATGTAGATTAGACAAGATACACGCTCTAGTGGTCCTGAAATCCGGAAAGCTCGATATGGGGCGTGGAAACTCGTTTGGCTCGCAGGACTGGGTGCATACATCGGAGGCATGTCTTGAACAGAGGCTCGACATCTGGCCAAGGTGGTTGATCTATGCGGAGTAAACCAGGTCGGCTGGCGTGCCAATGTGTTTTGATCTTCCTGCGGGATTGGGGGGCATGTCGGGACGCATTTCGATGCGCGTTATGGTCGGCTTGCTCGACGCGTAGCAGACATAAGAGAAAAACTCGAAAACGGCGGCATGCCAATAGCAAGGCGCAAGGACTTTGAATCGGTGGTCGCGGACTGGCTGGATAAATCACAATAAAGCTAAAACCCACTCCAAGCTTCTTGCCGCGGCTCTTCCATTCTTTAGTTCAGAATCTAGGTAAGGAAGAACATGGGCTGGATTTCGTGACCCACTTTCACATAGTTTGATGCGGCCCTTCCTTTGCGTATTTACGCTTGATCTCCATTTGCCGCCTAAAACTTCGGTTATCTCCGCACTAAAATTATCAGATATGAACATCCGGTTGTCGTATAAAAGTTCAGTAATTTTCATTCAATATCCACTGTCAGTGTGCCCATTACTCATTTCGAAGATGCGATTGCAGTACCTGCAACTTGTTCTTGCAGCTTTCTGTTCCACCGCGTGGACGTCCACGACGGCCAAGATACCGTTCTACATTATCTCCAATGGAGAAACGCCGTCTCTCGGCCGCCCCGGCTTGACGCCTGTCGGAAAACAGAGGGCAGAGTCTTGCATCCCCAATGTAAGTAAACGGCTTTGTTGATAAGCCATGTTTGACACTCATTGTCGTCGCAGATTTTTTCCCAGTTGAATATTGGCCTCATTATCACTTGCACGGTCGATAGAGATGGCGAAGAGGGACTTAACTGCCCCGCCGCGAACGAGACAGCCGTCCCTTTTGCGACGGCCTTCGGCATAAATATCTCCACATGGTAAGAGCAGCTCTGTTCTCTTGCACTATGCTTGTGATTCAATAGCCTTCCTCAGTGCGACTGGTGACGGTGCAGACGACGACTGCCCTAATAACACGCTCCCAAAAATTCAACAAAAATAGCAACCAGTCTGTTTTGTTTGTGTGGGACTCGACAGACATGGAAGATCTCCTCGAGAATGTGGACACGGACGCCGGGTTGGACAATGATCAGCTCGCATTGCAGTGAGTAACTTGTATTGCAATTTGTGTCTCTTACTAACTATATATTTTGTAAAGTCCCGATCTCATTTTGGCTGTCAACCCCAAAGACTTGACGAACGTCGGTGTAACTTCCATGAACTGTACTGGGATCGACGGGCACTGCTGCATGATAAAATCACCCGGGAAACTTAGTAAACTTTGGTTATATGGTGGACGGATTCTGTTATTGGTCTCTGCATATTTTAAGTCTGAAGGTTTTCTCGTTATGATTGTATGCACATGGTGTAGATGAATTTTCGAATTGGGCAAACAAAAGCCCCTCGTGTTTTTTTGGCGTTCCGGAGCCTCACACCTTTCTTGTCCCCGCGTCCTTCTGAAAAATCCTTGACCTTGGTGTCATTTTGTAGCTTTTGCTTTGACATGATATCTGCTCGGGACAGTCGGTCCCTTCTCCTTGTGCTGCTACTGCTGCCTACCCAGACTTTGCCATCCATGTCCGCGGTCCGCCACTTTGGTGCGTCGTGTCACCCACTGCGAGTCATGATGCAACCTCATAATGGCCTTAGATACCCGAACAGTACCGGTCGTAAAACCTCAGTATAACCCCAGTTTCTCTCTGGATGCACCCACGCACTCGATGGGTGTCCTAGCGTCACCCGTTTCCGATGTACGTAGCATAAGCCCGTTGCTAACGTTAATTGATGCGCTGCGGAGAAGTAGCGGCTACGCGACCTGCGTACTGACCAGTCCATGAAAATCGTCAAGCTTGCAAGATACGATATCTCACTCTTGATCTTCATGCTGGAATATCATGAATCACACGATTCCCACCTTGTTCTTACGCTTGAAGCACCTTTTCTAGGTCTATTTTCACGACTGATGCTAAATGAAGCCGTGCTTGGAGCCGCCTCGATCACCTCCCTGGCCTGCTCGGCCTCGACCTACACGTCGTTGGGTGGGCTAAGATCAACCCCGTCGTTTTTCTTAGCTGCGTATCCCGCACCGAGTCTCTTAATGACCACAGAAATGTGTCATGCGTGAAACTAATGTATGCCGCACATGGTCTTCACCAAGGGGCTCTCGAAACCCTCGCCTTGTGAGTATGCGCAAGCCCATCGACGTCGACCCGCATACGCACCAGAACCCGAGCCCCACTCTTGCGCCGGACAGTACACGTTACAGGATGACGACCGTCTTCATGCTGTCAGCGATGGGCGTTTTGGCTCTTTACACAACGAGGATCTGATATATCTACAGCTGCGCGGGGCCCGACGACCATGAAGTAAGGAAATATCCGGATTAGGCTGGAGCGCCGGGGCTTTAAGGGACTACCAGTGGCTCATGCCGCCCAATTGAACGCGAGATCACGGTGGTTTGCTGTTATCATCTTCCTGGTTTCAGGACCGAGAGGCTAAGATTAATCCCAATTTCACCGGGCGGGTGACACCTCACGATTAGTTGCGATGGCATGCGTTTACAACTGTACATCTCTTGTTACAATTCTGTGTTCTACCCTTTAAAGATCTATCTAGCCCAAATCTAGCCGTACCCATCCAAACCAATCCGAGAGGAACCCTGGGGAACATAAATCTAAATAATAACAGGAATCATTCGATCGAGGCACTCTGCAGAAAACGTCAACGGACTCGGACGTCTACAGCACAACAACGCAACATACCATGACTGTGCAACAGCGAAGGTGACTGCAGTCGCAGCAGCCGCGCCCATCCCAAGTTGGATGTTCCGTCTCTCCGGTGCCGCCTGCATTGAATTATGCCTATCAGCAGCCATTAAAACTCGATGCTATTCGTGCATCCGCACCGATTTTCTGCCCGATGTTTCAGGTCGCTGCGTACGCCCGCCAGACCGCGCGGGCCATCAAACATGGTGATGACAGGCTCCGCGCCATGTCGGGGTACGTACGATGAGGCCCGTTCGTGGTGCTGTCGTACAACAGGTCTCCTCCCAGCCGGGCCGTCAAAGACCAGGGGTTTGGGAAGGGATGTGGGCGTTGGCCTGGGATTGAGTGCGCGGCCGGAGAGGGATGAGGTTTCTCGTGGATGCGACTGTCTCGCCGGCTCGGACACGCGAGAATCTTTCCGGAGTCGGACGGGGACGTCGAAGATATCGAATATGGGCGGGAGCGTCACTGGTACGTCGGCCATTGCTGCTCGGGCCGGAGAAGAGGAGTGGACATTGCGCAAAGACTTCGCGGTCATGCGGACAGTCTGCTGGGACATCGACATTTTTGAGGTTGATATGGTCAAGGTTTCCGGGACTGGTGCATCTAGCTTTTATAGCGTGAATGGTGTCCGACTAACGCCCTTAAGAGACATCTTACAGAACAGGAACGTGCCAAGAGTAATTCCAATCACCGCTACAGGTTCGGTGAGTGCTTGCGCCGAGGAAGGGACATGTCAAACCAGCTGGCCAATGGACGGCGAAGTTTGCCAAGAACTGCGTGCTCATTATCATCTTATGCGGAGTTAAAGAGGTAAGTATCCAACAACATTTCCCCGGACCGTGGGGAGCGCAGTCGAGCGCAGTCGAGAATCAATGTAGCACGGGTCGACATCCCACGGTGAGCTATTCGAATTTTCCGGTGGTAGGAGTGCGTTTCTCTCTAAATCTGTTCTCTTCTTCAACCCTTTTGGATCATTGTTCCAGGGTGTTTGTGGCAGTGCCAAGAATCGCGCCAAGATGCGCCAAGAGGCTGTGGCCCGTCGAACAGGGCATGAAACTGGCATGAAAAACGGAGGTAAGCTGAGATGAATTTTATCTCAGCTTAGGTTCATGGCATAACCCTGCGGTGGTTTAAGCCAAGTGGAAGCTAGATGGGGACAAATGCTCGGCAATCATGTGATGCAGTCCCATCATGTCATACTTGCCGGTATTTATGCGATATACATCGTCGGACCGTGGACGCTGCCCGCCGCACCGCTCTTGTCTGTATGGGTAGAACGGATTGAAAATCCACATGCTATGCAAAAAAAAAAACACCGGAGATGCAACTGCTGCCATTTTATTGTATAAGTGACTGCTGATTTATTATTATCGCATAACTTTCCCAAATATATATATCCTATGGGTATATATATATTACTGGGACATATGAGGGAACACAGTCATTGTAGGTCCCGCGCCTCGCGGCAGCGCTGTCTCGGACGTCGATCAGGGTTCTCGGCATCAGACAGGGCTCCCCTCGGAATCCGGATCGGCAGGTTGTATGATGGCAATCAAAAAAATGGTTCCTGGACAAACTCCAACTCTCCGTCCTGTGGCTGCAGGTACTATAGGAATCAAATGTTCAATTGATTCGACCGACAGAAACCCAAGCCAGGTCAGCGTGTTGATATCGACATCGCACCGCGCGAAGCAACGAAAGAGTTTGACATGTTTCCGTTAGGATTGATCTGAAGAAGGGCCTGCGCAATAATCTGATTTCTTGGCGTCGATTGCTGCCCAACGAAATTACCCTTATGCTTCCCCGAATTCGCGGTACCCCGCGGAACTCAGGCGAACCACGTTGTAATAACACGACGCACCCTTGTTCCTTTGGCTGGCCCTGACCGCATTGAAATCGAGTGGAAAGAATATCAAACTCGCCGCACAATTCCCTTTTATTTTGGCTCGGGTGTGTTCGTTCTGTCCTTCTGGGCAGACCAAGCAACACGAATCGATGGCGCTCCACATCATCAATCTCCCTCGGAATGCTCCAGCCAGCCTGCCTCGACGGTTGGGCATCGCTCGATCGCAAATCAAGGCAATATTTCATGAAATCATCCCCGGGTATCTTAGGCACATCGCGTCAAGACTCAACTTACAATGCTACCGGCAAATAGCGAAATAAAACAACAGATTCGTGAGCCCTGTGTTGCCGTTGCTGGACTTGAAGGAAAGATACCGGGGAAGGAAGGACGCTCATTACTCCCGGAACAGGCTGTACGATCGGGTACCATATTTATCTCGGGCTTCGCACTGTCCTAGAGCTGAAACGCCCAAGTTCAACGTTCAGCTTCAAGCCGGCCGAATACCCACACACACACCCGGTCATTGTATTCGACTGTCACCTGTCCCACGGCAGCACCGTGATATGTCCCCAGAAGCGACGTTCCGCAAGCAGAGCGCCGTCTACTGTACTATTTCGACCGAATGTTCATCGGGTGTTACGCGATACCAAAGGTGTTCATTTTTCCAAACGTTCATTCGTCAGCAATTATGAGAAAATCATCATATATGGCAATCCGGCAGCTGCCAGAGGGAATTTTTTCATGTTTTTGGCCTATTTAGGCTAGGGAACCTCAATATCACCGTTCAGTTCAGAGGCTGCTGTTACCCGTCACCTGAACATTCGGTTGAAATACTGTACTATTTTGACCAAGTGTTCATCAATTTCAGAATTTTCGATGTGCGGGATGCCCGATAAATTTTCTTTTGAATTAAGGTGATTTTTGCACACATCAAAAATTCTGAGTGTCACGCGTCACTGAACACTTGGTCGAAATAGTACAGTAGTACAGTACTAGTTCTCCCGTGTCTGAGCGCAGTCCTGCGGTGTGTAGGCTGGTGGTTCGGTTTTGGTTCGCGGACATTGTTGATGGCCCGCATCGAAGCTATAATGATTGATTGCGGCCATATCGGATGTGAGCGTCTAAGTACTGTACAATTTCATTCAAATCGGCACGAGTTGTGACCTGTGACCGAAAATACTGTCCTATTTCATTCCATTTGTATGTCACACATCACACCCGACTTTCAAAAACCCTTGCAATATTTTTTTCTCAGTTTTAGCAGATTTTGGAGATTTGTCAGAGAAATTAAAAAGTCACGTGCGCCCAACAAAATTCCGGCATTCAAGACAGAAATTTTCGAAAATTCTGCGTTTTTTGCAGCTCCAAGAAATTTGGTTTGGGTGTGAATTTTACATTTGGCACTGGGCACCGTGACCCATGACCAAGACGAAAATTTGTCGCGGCACAGGGAGTGCGTGACGCGTGACGAATGAAATTGTACAGTATGATTGGGTTTGAGTGGGTTTAGGCTAAGGTTTCATGGAAAATCAGGATTTGGGCACATTCAAGATCAGAACCAATTCAGTGCTGTGGCAATATCGTCCTGCGATGTTTCCTCGCGCTTTGAGTATGGGCCACCATGCTTCAAAGCGTGTAGTTTCTGTGGATTCTGAGTGGTTGATCAGAATAGATCAGCATTTGAGGGTCGAATCCTGTGTGCAGCATCAATCAGGGTTATCAACTACGTGAATTGTAGTGCGCACAAAACATATTCTGTACAACGACCGTCCAGCAGTCCCGGGGCATTCCAACCGAAGCACCGGAAATAGCCGAAATGCCATGTGCCTTCAAAATTGATGGGATCAACAATCCACCATTGTCCTCCGCCCAAGGGGCACTCGGGATTATAATAATGGATAGGGTCGAAAAGGTTTATAAGGACCTCAGCCAGACCCTCCCCCCTATATAGGGAAGGAGTTTCCCATGGGTAGCGCCGGACTGTTCCTCCAGGTCATGTGCACATGCATCGCCTTCTGATGGCCGCTCGGCCCACTCCCGCTCAAATAGGCCGATGTGAAGTATATTATACCAGCAGGTTTTTGGATGTATACAGGCCATAATATATTTTATTTGAGCAGTACCTGACTTGAATAAGTGCTTCAGACAATTTATAATACCACTACTAAATTGCAAAAATATTCCTGTGTGTATACTAGGGCCAGATATCTAGACACCTCTGGGGACTCAATACATGTCCTACAGGGCTTTTCATAGGCCCAAATGTGCTTTAAACACTTAGTTTGAAATACACAATAAAAAGATTTCAAGGTCTTCCTCGGGACCCCCCCACCCCCCTGTCCGATATTCGAATCCCGAGTGCCCCTTACCTCCGCCTCTTTGTTCTGCACAATTGGGCCTTTAAAAGCGCGCAATGGCTTCTTTGTGTCTTGCTTCGACTCTCTCACGACCGTCATGCACCCCGAATTGGCCCCCGTCGCCTTCATCTCCGCCTTTTCCCTCTTCCTTGCCCTGCCCTCACACTGGCGCGCAGGCAACGTTGCGACCCTCTCTATCGTCGTTGAACAGGGCATGAAACTGGCATGAAAAACGGAGGTAGGCTGAGATAAATCGGTGCTCGTCCCCCCTGTAATATGATATTTCCGTCGGTCGATGAAGAGTACTACACCCCGAGTCATTGGGTCGAGCGTGCGTACTAAGGTGGAATTCAAACCGATCGATTTCAAGTCAATTTGTTGTGTTTCTGGCGCGTGTACTACTAAGCTGTGGGACTTGGAAGACGAAGCGAGACCACCAGAAAGATTCCGGTTGAGAAAGGCGAAGAGATTTCCCCACAAACAGGTTCCCCTTCACCGCTTTATTGCAGAGTAATCAAGTGTAGAAGTATTTTAAAGACCATATTAGCAAAATTTTAGCCGATATTTTGCTCAATTCTGATTGGCTGCTCCACACCTCTTGACCAATCAGAGACTCGGTAAAATCTCGGCAAAAAACTGCTACAAAATCGGGAACGTTCTCCAGCTGACGAATTGAATCAACAAGAGTAGTGGCCTCGACACAAGTCGTCAATCGTGCTGCTTCGAGAGGGAAGTTTGCGTTGGAAAAATCCAACAACAGCTGCTACGATAATTTACGACTGTTCGACGCCACTGACTTCGTTTCGTTCGCAAAGGGACACCCTTGAAGGGAGAAGAGAAAAAGCGCGAGCTCCGCGTAGTCCTCCGGTTAACTCAGTGGGAGAGACCCAATTGAATTGATGTATTTTGTATTCTTTCTAGTACAACATGCTCGTGCGAAAGAGAGGGTGGAAAAGAATAATGCCGTGAGGGAGTGTGTAGCGTTAGTACGTGAGTGTTACCGTAAGACGTGGGCAGCGCAAATGAGGGAGGGCGCGGATAAAGTACAAAAGAGCAAGGAGGGAAATGCGATGGAGAAAGGCAAGGGAAGGGGCGGCATCAAGCCATGTCGTTTATATCCGGGGGAAAATGCGAATGCGCGTCGGAATGTAAATGGGTGTCGTCAGAATGTGAAGACGAGGGGAAGGAGACCTTGTGCGTCGAGAGTGTGTCGAAGCTGTATCCATGTGAGGAGTATGCGGGAACGTCCGTCTCCGTCGCGGTGTCGGCGTCGGTGTGTGTGGCGAACGATGACGGCGACAGCGGGATGTCCTTCAAGTCGACGTCTGTCGCGGACGGCGTCGCGAAGCGCGCAACGCTCCCCGCCGGCGCCAGCGTCTGCTTCTTCTCGGGTATCCGGATCACCCTCCGGACACCCCTCCCCACCGCCGCCCCGCAGGCACGATACTCCTTCACCGCGTCCTGCCCAAACGCAAAGAACGCAAAAAAGAACAGCGTGCCGATGGGCACCGTCCAGAAGAAGAAGTACGTCCAGTTCCACTGCGTCTGCGGGACGAACAGGCGCGGGAAGACGCCGACGCGCGAGAAGCCGCTGTGCACGGAGGCCCAGGAGACCCACGGCCGGAGCCCGGGGCTGACGGTGAACCACATGTTGGCGACGGTGACGAAGGTGGCCCAGAGCATCTGCGTGAGGGCCATGCCCATGAGGCGCAGGTAGCGGGAGGGCGTGAGGGCGGACTGGGTCTGGGACGCGAGGTGGCGCGCGAAGGTGAGGCGGCGGCGGAAGAAGTGCGCGAGGGCGGTGCAGGCGTAGCCGAGCGTGAGCGCGACGACGATGAGCTGCGGGACCCAGACGAGGAAGATCGCGGGGAGGGAGATGTACGTCGTGGGCCGGCAGCCGAAGTATTGGATTATATCGAAGCGGTGGCCTTGTACGATATAGTCTGTCATGAATAAAGTGAGATTGAGGGGGTGGCATAAGCAGAAGAAGTAAACGCACGAAGGGCCATGCTGATTGAGGGGAGACCCCAGCACAGGGCGATGTCGAAGATGCGGCGACGCGTCCTCTGTTCGGCGGTCGTGCGCACCTCCCGCACAGAGGCGATGCGCTCCAGGTGGATGCAGAGACACAGACAGCACGCGGGGAGAGCCATGGTGGCACCGATCTGCAATTTCGTAGCTGGGAAAGTCAATATTGCGCAAAGTCGTGGGTTTCAAGACAACGCACTGATATCACACCATACCAGCGCGGTGACTTCTATAGAGTACCGCCATATTATCGCATTCACACCGAGGATAATATTTGAAACAAAGAGCCAAGTGATAATAGAGAGCGTCGGGACGTTGCGTGCGCGCCAGTGCCACGGCAAGGGGACGAGAACGAGGAAAGCTGCGAGAAAGGCGCCAATGGGGAGTTCGTAGAGCATTGCGTGAGGGTCGGAGGTCAGAGGCAAAAGACTCGGAAGAGAGACGCGAAGCGCTTTATAAATGTCCACTGTTCTTTCTTTGTTTCCGCTACGCCATTGTTGTTTCAAACTCCGCATTGAGACTTCTTGTGTGGCATAATTCCTCAGACAAAGCGTACAAGCGAAACTTGGCAGGCGCAGAGAAGCCAAAGGAAAGGGTCTTGCGCATCGAGAACCCAGCAAAGCTAGCAGTCGAGGAGGTGAGAGGCAAAGACGGCGATGCGGTAGAAAGTCACACGTGTCACGCGGGTCACATGGCCACGTGTAAGATCAACAATCACTTTTCGGGCTTGTCTTCCGCCTTTGTCACTGGGATTCTCCTTCGCCCGCAATTTCTTGGGGGACAACTGAATCGCTGCAGCACCTGCTGCCAATCACGACGCAGGACCGTTTCCTCTGTCCCGAGATTCAAACTCCGCCGACCATTGATCGCCATTTCGGGAAATAAAGAGACAATGGGACCGCGTTTTTTCTTGATCGTATCGCATTGTGGACCTGGCTCATTGCACATCAATGCCACCGTGCGGGTTTGTTCCGCAGAGGGGCTTTAAAAAGTCGTCTTTGTTTGCACAGGCGCCCCCATTACTTTGCAGTAACCCACCCACACGAGCTCTTTGCCTCCCGCTACCCCAAAGCATCTCATCCTCTACCGCTCGCCATCCGCTAGCCCACCTACCTACACCCGCTCTCACCAGCTTACCCCCACATCGCTACCATGTCCGACACCTTCACATCCTTCTCCCTCGAGGAGTTCGGCGTAAACTTCGCCGCCGTTTCCGCGTCCCAACCCATCGATTTCCTCGCGGAGCTGCCCACCACCGCCCGCACGGTCGACGCCGAAGAGTCCCCCGCCGGCCCGCTGCGCAACCTCGAGTCCGCCGCCCCCGGGGACGCGTTCCCCTCGTACTGCGTCATCGCATGAGCGCGCCGGCCGCGCTCGCCCTATACCCGTCGTGTTTATTCCCTGCGTACATCGTGCGTCCCGCTGGCCTTACCCTCCGTCGCCCGATACTAACTAGCTCCTCCCCTCTAGACACACGCCTGCTTCCACCGTGACCCCCGTCGCGTTGCGTCTGCCCATTTCGTCCGGTGCCACCCACCTTCCACCCACCCCGATCCTCATGTGCCGCTATTCGTCTTCCCGTCCTTACGCTGTACCGCCTTCCCTACGAACGCCGTTCGCGGCCCACGCTCCTTACGCTCACTTATTCTTTCTTATTATTACCTCTGCCCACTGTATCGCTATCCACGTTTCTGTTTCTCTATACAATGACAATAAATTGTCTGCTTGCTATGTATCTCTGATATCCGAACGTCGGCCCGCCCTCAAACGCAACATATCGTACGGGTCTCGTCGCCGCCGATTCTGGGCCGACGTCTTTTCCTAGTTTTCGAATACCATTCTCCTGCATCTGCTGTATCTCTTCATCGTATTCACCCCTCTCTTCACGGTGCCGCTCGCATTGTTGTCCATTTCGGCAATTGCCGAGAACAATGGCGGAGCTTGAATTACTCTCGAATCTATTTTCACGAGCGTCTTTCCTCCACCAAGGGCCAAAAATGGGCGAGATACCATTCACCAATGGAGTAGCTGTATGTGCATCGCTTCTTGCGTTCAAAGCCTGAGAAACCGTATGCGTATGCGTAGATCGCTGCTTGCTCTCAAAACAAATATCCCCACCCTCAATTCAGGCTAGCATAGCTCTAGTGTGTCAAAAATGCACAATGCACGTTACTTCCCCTGGTCTTTATTCTTCTCTTCACTATGCCGCTCGCATTGTTGCCGATTCCGGCATTTGCCGAGAATAATGGCGGAGTTTCAATTATTCCTCAATGTCTTTCTGTAGTGGTCCTTTATCCACTGGCAGCGGGGAATTCAGCTAAATAGCATTATCACAAGGTGTTGTGTGCTCGACTACGGCATAGAATCTCCTAGGCTGGGCCCGAGATGCCCAAAATGTTCGGCGATGGTTTGATCGGTCGGGACTTTTGATGGGGACAATGAGGAAGCGGGCGATTCGGTGGTGTCAATTCAATCCTTTCCTTCTATCGATAGAATTCATATATGCGTACATCTCTTCTCGCGCTGAAATCAACTATCCCCTCTCTGCATTCAAACTGGCATCGCTCTCGTTTGTCAAGAACGCACAACGGACGTTACTTCCACTAGTCTGATCCGTCTCTCCACCATGCCGCTGTCGCTTTCGGCATTTGCCGAGAACAGTGGCGGAGTTTCAATTATCACTAAATGTCCGTGTGGTGGGTTTTTATACACCAAATAGCTACGAATTGGGCGAAATAATATTACCATGAGGTGTTGTTTGCTAGTCCAACGCTTAGAACTTCCTAGGCTGGGCCCAAGATGCCCGAAATGTTTGGCGATGGTTGATCTGTCTGAATGCGGACTTTAAATTGTGTTTTGCTTGCCCTGCGCGGAGGTGCAGTACATCCACATTATTATAAGGAATTGAGTGGCTTGCTGACCTCATGGTCTCATTTCAACCCTTTCCCTGCGTTCAGGCAAACGAATTCAATATCGTAGAAATCAAAAGGCGTATGCGTATGGGTAGATATCTCAAATCGACTGTTCTCCCGCTTATGAACTCGAATGACTCCCGTGGCTTGGAGATACGCCTCAGCGGTAAATCTCTCAGTTCTTACCGCTTTCTTCTATGTGGCCGCTCGTATTCTCCTCAATTTCGGCAATTGCCGAGAACAATGGCGGAGTTTCAATTATGTATCCTTCTGTGTCAGCTAATGGCTCAGAACGAGGAGAAATATTGTTGATAGGTGTGATAGACTCCAGATATCCTCATGGACCGAATGGATCTTCTGTGATTGAGACTTGACGCTCCAAAAAAATCGAAGCTTGGCGCATTGGCGCGGAACGACCTGAACTATTGCCGTCGAGCTGTTTCTGAACCTCAATACAATGAGTTGCCCGTTAAATATAAATTCCCGTTCTCCCACTGTGGGTGAAAATGTACTCCTCTCTCTGGTGAGCAGTACCAGGGATCCATCCTAAATTGAGGAATCCGGCAAGTGGTCATTATCGCTGTCCTTGTAGACAGCCTTGGTGGTTCGCTTGAGTTCATGCAATGTATGTGAGAGAATATAAGAATGGAGACAGTCCTGAAAAAATGCAAATGTAGCGACATTGGAACGCGGACGGAATGATATTCGAATAAATTACTTCGACGAATGAGAGCCCAACCTTAACTCTCGCTGTACGCCGGCGGCGCAGGGGTGTAGCCTGTGTTCCGCATTGGAACGGACTTCTCGCGACGTGTCGATGGACCGGCGCCCCCGAGATATCCCATGGAGGACGCTCTGCGCGCAATACTCCCACTTCCCCGAGCCAGTTCGCTCGCCTCGTCATCCGACGTGATTGGGTCTGCCGCTCGAGCACCGGGCGGTAGTCCGCGCGACCCGCCCGAGCCGAAATCTGACTCGGAATACGAATGAGTAGGAGTATCGCGATATTCGGAGGTGGGGTTATACACAGACTCCTCCCAAGGAGTTGCGAACAGCGGCCCGGACGACTCGGACATGCTCGGCGCGTGCGTCCTGCGAGCAGCGCCGGCGCGGAAAGGCACGGGCGGCGGAGGGTAGGCCTCTTGACCCCATTCGTCCCGTACGGGGGATGCCGTCTGGTCCCATGGGTCTAAGACCTTTTTCACTTCGCCCACAGCCTGCCGGCGGCGGCGTCGCCTGTGGATACAGAATGCAGAGATGAAGGGCAGTGCCAATCCCAATCTCGAGCGTGTTGCTTTTTGGGGGCACAACGGAGTTTCCAGAAGGAGAGGCAGTGACCGGAGCAGCGCTAGTTTGAGACCCGGTTTGTGCGGAGGATGAAGACGCGGGAGAGGATCCGTTGTCGACAGTATAACTTATGATGGAAGGGAGGGGTCAATATCTGCCCGAATTGGAGTGTATGTCATACGCACATGAACGCGTCTGCCAGAATTATCCATCCTGCCGGCGGAGTCACCATGCTGAGAACTAGCGTGTGCGTCGTGTTACTGAGGCCCGTCGCGGACCAGGCTACTGAATACGCCGCAGACTCCGAGCCGCCCGGTGGAGTCGGGGTCGCGTCGGGGTCCGTGAGATTGATACTGGCGGTCTGGCCTCCTGCCGACGGACCTCCGTCCAAGGTAACCTGGGTGTTCACATTGTAAGGCCATCGCGGGACCACGTAGTATACGGCCACTCCTGCATGCACAAAGGATGTTCGTTACACATTGATTGGACGTGAACATCCGGGACCAGGGCGTACCAGTGAACTTCAGGGTTGCGCCTGCAGTGGAACTGTTGTCGGTGCTGAGGGCATGACTTCCCCCATAATCAAGACTGGATTTTGCCGAACTCCAAATCCCGCTATACACGACCGTCGGATCCGTGTCATCGATCGTGACGTTGAGCAGAGCGCCCGCGCGATGGAAAAATAAGAGGAGGGGAAGAACGAGAAATGACACCATAGGCAGCGGGTGGAAGGGGCATGGGAAGCGGCTAGGAGTCTCTCCAAAAAGGCTGTGTTGTGGGCGCCGCAATCAGTGGAGCGGAATGCCGATCAATTGCGGCTGCCAGTCAATTTCGGCAGGCACGGCATTTTGCACAAGCCTCCGCTGCACTGCGATGAGCAGTGCCCACCCACAGTGCCCTTAAGCTTGCGTGGTATTTGGTTTACCCCACGAAAATATACACCTTTCATGGAATTTTCAATTTCCGCATATTAGCTTGATATTACCTAAAAAGTCGGTGCTGGACTTCCCTGTCACCAAGTTCAACTGCTGCCGCCGTTGACTTGAGACATACTGCATACTGACGCAACAAGATTGCTATCCCGTGCCTGATTCCGTATTTGGGACAGTGATTTTGAATTAATCCCTGGCGCGTTTGCAAGGGCCCTGAATCTCCTTGACGAGCGTGGACACCCCTGATTTTTGCCGGTGTTACTTGATCTTTCCCGATGGCCAACTGGAAAGCCTCGTGGTGAGCCGTTCTGTCGGCTTCCTAGTGTATCGTCTTCTCAGTTTTAATGGGAACTTCCAGAGTGAAGACATGGGCCCTGAGCGGGAAAAATGTGAAGGCGTTGACCTCCTAACCCACCATATAATAGGGCTCGCCCAAAACTTCATCGCAAGGGGAGTTATGGAAAGGTTTAGGATGCGCAATATATCCTAGGATGAGCCGCAGACAATGTCATGTCTCAACATCGACTGAGCTCTGTAAGTCCCGCAGCACAACTAAGGCCCAGGTCCCACAGGAAAGTGAGTGGACAGGTGTGGAATCGCCATACTCGTGATTCGTGAATATCATAACCGGTGGTATCATGCAGTAAATAAATAGACTATGCAGCTTTACTATACAACTTTTGCTGTGCGTGCCCTTGCGGCCATGTAATTATATGTAACAGAGAGGATAATATGTGCAGTCGAAGCGCAAGCGGCGCAACCAGCAAGGAATGAATACAATAATAAATTAAAAGGTCCCGAGAAATCCGCCGCCAGGAGCCCATGTTAGCTCTCAGTGTATGCGGGAGGCCCAGGTGTCTGGGTCATCTCCCGTAGCGGTACCGCCTTCTCGTTGCGCGCTGATGCGTATCCCGCCTTCGGCGCGGTAATAGACGTGGACCCGCTCCCACTGGCGATGGAATCGCTCATCCCGTCTTCATACGCGCCTTCGTCTGCAGGGCGGTAGCCAAACTCCGATATAGGCGCCGTGTGTGGGTCATCACGATACGAGGTCGCGCGGGAAACTGGGGCTGGGGCGGCGGAGCGGTCCCAAGACAGAGATGCAGCAGGGGTGAGGAGCGGTCTCGAGGCGTCCGACATGCTCGGCTCGTGCGTCGGACGCTCGGGGACAGTAGCGGCGCGGAATGGTGTCACAGCAGCAGCAGGCGGGTAGTCTTGGCCCCATTCGTCCAGGACGTTACTGACACGCCCCCTCTTCTGCTGGCGCCGGCGTCTATAAAAGAAGAACGCGATGCCGATGGCAGCGATGAGGACGACGGCTCCCGCGCCGACGCCAATTTCAATTGCAAGCTTGTCGCTTGTGCTTGGGATCGTGGTGCTAGATGGGGAGGAGGAGGACTCGTCGGATGGCGAGGGCTTGCTGGACGGCGAGGGCATTCCGGAAGATGTTGCAGATGACCCGTTGTTGACAGTATAACTGAGGACGGATATGAAGCAGAGTATTTTTGATGAAAGAGCAGCGTACGCACATGAATCCATCCACAATTATTATGGGTGTCTGCTGCTGCCCTGGCGTCATCGTAACGACTACTTTGTGCGTCGTGTTGGCGAGGTTGTCTTTCCACCATGCCACTGAAAATTCCGCAGACTCTGATCCACCTGGCTGCGTCGGTGTGGCATTGGGGTCCGTCAGATTGACCGTCTCGGGCTGCGCCCCGTCCAAACTGACGTCCGTGAAGATGGCGTACGACCATCGTGGCGCCAGGTAATATACCGCCGTTCCTGGATGAATGACAGCGCCTGTAAGACGACGTCCAACGTGGACTTGGGGTGGAACGCACCAGTGAATGTGAAGATAGCGTTCGCAGTGGGTTCCGTGCTGATGGTGTGCGCCCCGCCATAATCGAGGGTGGATTTAAGCTGGGAATCCGGTGTCCACAGTCCGTTATACTGAATCATCGTGTCGGTATCATCAATGGTCACATTGAGCAGAGCGCTCGCGACGTGAAAGAAAAGGGGGAGTGGAAGAAGAAGAAAGGAAAACATGGCCTGCGGGGGTGCGACAGGGAGAGGGCAAGGAGCAGATCCCTTACGTTTTCTCCTCTCGCTTAAGGCGATGCCATCACTGCCATCGGCGGCGTGACAGCCGATGTCTTTGGATCTCCATAAGGTGCGGCATTTAGCGCTCAGTTATGCGAGGCCATGCGTAGACTCCGCATTAGCAGACGGAACCGGGGTCTAGTTCTTGGTATAGTCGTCCGCGTCCGAGCACTGCCGCGACACAAACCCACTTGCGATTGTGTTCTGAATTATCTGCAGATATGCCCCCTGTACACTTCGTGCGGTGACAGGGCGGTGCCACGCCACCGCCTGGAAATTTGCGTTTCGCGACGGCAAGTCGCACTGCCACGGCTAGTTCATAAAATCTGGAATTACCCAGCCCATGTTGACTGATATTGCACGTGTGCGCAAGAGTTGGCGATAAAATATGGCAGAAGAAAGGTGGATGTGGGTACCACTTCGCGCTCTTCCCAGCTGTGTTCAGCACCACGGATTGACGAAAAGAATTGGATTAAAACGTACATTACTCGTCGCAGACGTTCGTTCCATTTCGTTCACAGCGAAAATCGGCCGTGATGCGCCATGTAACACGGTGCTCGGATACTTCGGCTTTGATCGCCGCCAAGACAACCAGCGCTCCGGGGAAGACGGACGGGCACCCCTGCACAGAGCGGGACCGAAAAACTGACACACCCGCCATTGGGGCTGATCGCTTTGAAGAACTACATAATGAGGATCCCGCCCATGGGAAATGGCACCAGGCGCTGCCCAGAGTCAAAAAGAGAAAACGCACCTTCATGGGTATACCCGAGACTAATCCGTCGCGAACGGACATGCGATAACCTGCCGTGATTGTACGCGAACCCGCCATTTGGCCACCGCCCACTTGAAACTGCCGCGCCGAGTATCTGGAGCACAATGACCGGCGGTACGCCCGACGGATCGTGAAGACGGAAATTAATATTCTGATCCAGGCTGGGAATAGGTCACTCTGCGCAATTTATCTAACACGCCCCAGTCGTTTGCCAGTCGTGCGCCAGGAAATGAACATTGAGTAGTGATCATTTGCGAGGATCCAGGCTGCGACGAACACGCAGAGACAAGCGCGCACATAGCTGGGGAGACCTCAACAAACTCCAGCCGGCCGCGGATTAGCCGAAATGTCGGGGTGAATTGCTGCAGAACAAAGTGTCCACGATATCTACATATCTCGCAGGAAACCGGACCAAAGCCAGAGAGGCACCGATATGTACGAGGCACTGATTGAGAGGCGGCGATTAGGCTGAGGAAACGAAGGGCAGAGTTGGACCACAAAGGGACGGATGAAACGATCCAGGTAAGTCCAGGCGGATTAGCAGACCGTATCTGGGAGAGGTTTGAGACAACTGGAAGGACGTGATGCGGTCAATTCAAAGCACTGCGATATAATCCCGCTCGTTTCCAGGGTACCCAGGAACCACGGTACACCGCTGTGTTTGACGAACCGCTTGAGAAGCAGGAACATGAGAAATTAACTCACGCGGTGGCTTGGAACCTGCTAGGAACTCGCAACCTCCAGTATTCTGCGAGCAAAGACCAGCCCGGCTGCGGGCGATATGGAGTCTGGACGCTGCCCAAAATGGGCCAGTTGCGGGGTTAAACGGCGAAGCAAGGGGATTCAAAATATCTCATTCATTTTGCAGGACGGCGATGCTAAGGAGCCTCCAGCCTGCAGCGAGACATCCAGGCAGCTGCTTGTGGTGAAAAGAGGAGACGGTGCACCGCCACTAATGATGGTTGATCATCATTCTGCTTGGCGAGGGTGACTGTCACGCATCACAAGCTGTCTTCCCAGTTCCCACTTGTGCCAACCTCGCGATCTTCTCTCTTGAGCGTTGGCGTCACGCAGACTTTCTAGCAACATATCCGACCATTTTTCTCAGGCCCTTCCGTCGTTCATCGGCTCCGTTGTCCCGCCCTGAACGGGTTTCAATTCTCAAAGGGCCTCTGAGTCTCTCAGCAATCTCAGATTCTCTCAGCTCGCATTTCGAATTTTGACCCTTCCTTGGCTCAGAAATCCACCAACCGTTTATCCGAGATCGATATTCTTACCCCCTTCATTTTCCAACTTCATGCATCATATCTCTTGAGCTGAAGCTTTGTGTACTGCTTTGAGATCGGTAGATATCGCCTTGATATCGCCTCTTCCTTGTTTCGGTTGATTGGGGTCGAACTCAGGCTCTTTGCGTTGCGCGTTCGTATTCCGTAGTCTCACATTCCAGCACTAGGTCATTCTCCGATATCTTTGTCTCACGTTCAACTCTGTTCCTCTACTCTCTTTGAATCGGTCTCAACTCGCATTCAACTTGCGTGCTTTCTCAAGAGTTGCATCTTTCGGTGCTCCTCGCGCGTACGAAGAATCAGCGGCTACCTGCCTTACGGAAGGCCGCACTTCCAGCCCCCAGCACTGCAGCACCGTGACTATTCCTCTCTCGCTCATGCTCTTTGACGCTCAATTTCGTAGTTGTCTTCCCGGGCTTAGCTCGCGCTGTTCATCAGCGCCATCATATACAACACACATATTGGATGGCATCTGCACTTTTCTACGCTTGTTTTGTCCGTCCCATTTTGCTCGGGGTTCTGGAAAATCTCAACCAGTGGACTCGCTCGCCCTTTTTGAGGCCGGGAGTCGATGTTCATGGCGCGGTCTTGGCGCCGGCGCTAGCATCGATATTTCTCTGCGGAATGGATCCTGAATGCAAGAAATGCTTGCCGTTGACTTCTCGGAGAGGGAGAATCGCCCAAACGGAAACGGACTGCGGTCTCCTCCTCTCGCTCACACCAGCCTAGAGGTGTTTTCGCTCCGATTTTGAGAGTGTACACCTTGGAATGGTTCTCGCAGTTCAATCAGGCGTCGCAGCGGATGCATAACACATATGAGTCGCTGGGGAAGCATTACACTCGAGAAACCCATTGAGCTGAATATAGAGGATCCACATTGACCGAAACGGCCGTGATTTGCTGCAACAAACGATTCCTTGGGTTGGCTTATTGGATAGTAGGCACTGGAAAGAGGAACTCATTTTGTGATGATTGACCCGCCAAGGCCGAGAAGGAAACAAAGACGAGCAATGTACGGCGTAGGAAGAGAGGGAAACCGATTAAGCATCACCCCTCTTCTGTGGGGCCATCTCATGCAATATAGGTATTGAAGATGACGAGGTTGGGCGACCCGTTGAGGTCTCCCACAAGTACGTTGCGAGTTGCAAGGCCAAGTAATGCCCTCTTGAGCTAGGCCGGCGTGATCTTCGCTGTGGCGTGGGCATCCCTTGCAATGACATGCGGCAGGGGAAGGATGTCTGCGACCCATCCCGGGAGCGAGGCGTGCACAGCGGCGTACAGCGATGACCTGAGGGCCAAGGGAAAAGAGTCCTGGAACTCTGCTGGAAATACTGCTAGCTCGGGATCAAAGGCCAGTGAGGGGTAAAGCGAGAGAAAGATGCGAGCAGGCCCGCGGTGTGCGTTGAGGGGTAGAGGTTGTGGAACCGAAAGGACGTTCAGACCTGCGGCAAATAGTCTGTAGTACTCACTTTCAGATTGAATACCTTTATGCCAGAGCCAAGATACGGGTACCTACTCGACTCTGATGAACTCGAGCTGAAATCCGCTAAGGTTAAGGTCGCGAGTAGACAATCTCAGAGAATAAATCATGCTTTCCAGATCTGCTCTTTGCTGTGATCGCCCGGACGTTCGGCGATCCAATTGCAGTAATCTAGCTCAGGTAATCCAAATGATTGTTGAGCGCATGAGGCGCAAATCGCTGTGAGTCGTAGGCAGGATAACGTACATGCGGTGTAGATGGAGTGACTACAGTACACTGTATGTCAAGGCGCGAGCCTTATAAACAAGAATCGGAGGCAAGTCCAAGAGGGTACTACATACAACGTCTGACAAGAAAGTCACCACCGCTGGACAATTAAGATTGAAACCCTAATGCGCATTCCAAGATAGACCAAAATTTGAACCTTGGGCACGTCGCTAGGAGGCAGTATTCGTACGACACTACAATATATGCATTGATCTCACGCACCTGGCGCCGCGTTAATTATCTTCTTGCCGCCCGGTTCGCGTTGGCGACCATTTGTTGCAGACGACAGTAATCTTTGCGAACAGCAGGGTCGGCCATGGAGAAGCGCTGCTCCAGATACCCCTGCTCCTCCTCCAATTCCTTCCGCGTAGGCGGTAGAAACTCGCCAGCGCCCTCAACGCCCATCTCCGTCACCTTGACGCGATACTCCTTCTCGAACTGGCATCGGATTTGGTCGAGTGTGATGTCAGGATTACAAGTGGCGTGTTGCCATTGGTGTTTCACGATTTTGAACATCATGTGGACGGCGGGAGCAGAGCCCGACGCCAGGGCGCGGCGCCGAGCGACGAGGAAGACCATTTGCGCTATATATGCAAGGAATAAATTATGCGTTCGTTGCAAAGCGGAAGACGAGGCTGACGCACCACCAGGGGGATCAAAGATACGCAGGGATAGCGTGCCTCCGGACATCTCATAAAACTACATGCGTCAGTTGGAGCCGACGTGAAGCTGAAACGATGTTAACTAACATGGTAGTCCTGCAGTAGGGAATCGTTGTGGCTCAAACTGCGAATTTGGCGCCAGAGAGCAGGCGGTCGACGGAAGCCTTCAACCGTAGTGGGACAGCCGATGAATGAATCGTCGGCCTCCGGAGTCGGCGCAAGCAGCACCGGATCGAATCGTTCTTGACCGCAGAATCTTTTATGAGAAGGCCAGTCCTTTCTCTGGCATTCGCTGGAGTGAATGTCTTTAGCCATGCGCGAGGCTACTCAAAAGGACCGGAACTACCATGAGCAGTAGCGGACAAGGTGGCAGCGGCCACATTTTTTGAGGTCATCGTGGTCTTTGGTCTCCAACCCGCAGGTATAGCAAGAATATAGAGTTATCGCCGGCTCGTCCTTCCCTTGAGGTCCGGGTTTGAAACCGGACTCGGAGAAAAAAGCCCTTCTCTCCTGTGTCCGCTCCTCGGTACGGAGGACGAGGGTCGCCTTGCACAGACGGATCGGCGGGACGGGACAGTGGTGCTGCCGTGGGACCGTTAATTGGACCCACAAATAGGTAGCTGAATGAATATACGTATGCATAAAGTATGCCAAGGAGCGTGTTGACAATGTAGAAATTCCGGAGAAGAGCCTTCCAATACAAAGCAGCCTTGAGAAAATCCGGGGCTACGTCCGGGCAGCGATTATCGTGCTCGAAATATGGGTGGGTGAACAAGAAAACGCTCTTCAAGCGAGCGTTGCCCGTTGAATCATAATCAATGAGACGTTTTAGCTGCAAAACCAAAGCATTAAAATTTCGACGCAAAAAAGGTGATACTCACCATGCGAACAAAGTTGTATTCCCCGTCCCCTGCAAGGTCGCCGATGGTCATTTCGGGGCAAGATAAACGGCTCTCGTGTCCAAGTCGGGGAGCAACACAAGCCGCCTGATAGAGTCCTTCTAACGCCAGTTCTTCCTTCCGTAACACGTCCATGGCAGACCAATCGGCCTCCAAGGTGCCATCCACGAGATCATCGAGCGCAAGCCGGATGAGATCTTCTTCTACCCGCATCAGTGTTTTTATTCTGAAGGCAATCTCCTGGTTGAGCTCTTGGAGATTCACGGGTCCATTGTCCCATCCACTCATATCCATATCCGACCGTTCCCCCAGTGGCGTTGTCGAATACGAAAACGAGTCGTACTTCTGCGAAAGCTCCTGTTCGAGGTGTTTATTCCAACCGACACGATCTGTGTGTTTGTTGGGCCGCAGCGTTTCTTCTGGAACGATTTTGGGACCCAATTTTGGTTTTTCCAAGACGTTAGAGCGCGCCAAAGCACCACTGTCAGTAGCATCGCGGTTGGCACCCGATCCTCGCGTTTTGCGTGCTCCTCTTGGCATGGATAGTGACGAGTCGAGCGAAAGCGTCGCTGAAATTGAAGAGACAAGTTCGAGTAATGCAAGCGAGGAGGAAAAGCGAAAAGAAGCCCAGTTTTGTTGATGCCCCGCACGTGAGTGTCACGTGCTGTTCGCTATCGGAAAAAATTGTATCTCTTCATCGGAATTATTTTCTCGTCTAAGTTTACGGCTCTTCTTATAAGTGCAATTCAACCTATGGGCTATAAGTTGATTGGGGCAATACTGCGACGAGGCAATTCGTGGCGGCCGCGGTTGAGTCGCCGAGTACTTAGTAGACTTTGCCTGACACCATCGCGATGGTGGACGTGAGATCTCGCGTATCAGCTCGAAGAAATAGGCACTACAAATGAGGACGAGGACAATACCAGTCAGTGGTCAGGTAAAGTTAAAGGTATTTTTTCTCGCAACGGGCAGTTATTTTTCATGTTAATCAAGGCAGGGGAGGGCCACGCACGGGGCTGAGGACTCCGGACCGTATTTAATGTTATCGCTGCGAGGCGGTATCGTTTCATAGCTATCAATAGTGAGTTTGCGCAAAAGCCATTGGAGCCATCTAATGGCTTTTTTCTTGGCGGGGCGAATGGCTCCACAAGCCATTTGCATAGTCTCGTTCCCGACGCGACTCATCCGGAAAGTTTTCCCCGATTCAGAATTTCCCCAGAGCACGCGCGGACCTTTTCGGAACACGAACTTTGTTGTGGTCTTCGGAGTTTTTTCCGACGCCTTCGGCGACGTGACCCGACGTTCCCAACGTGACATTTCTTCCTCCGCACCGCGACCATCTTCAGCGCAGGACTTTTTCCAGCACTTCCCATTGCGCTTTTGCTCGCCAACCATGTTCCTTTCATCTCCAGGCAGCTGTTCCGTGCTTTTCGTGAATCTCGCTATGGAGGCTTTCGTCCCCTGCGCATCCTCAGTTCGTAACAGTCTCATACTTGGGCCATTATAGCCAGCATTGGTATACTGGAAGTACATGCATGATCAGTTCCACGGCTTTTTTCTGCCTCCAGGGAAGCCGCAGAGCTCGGAATAGCCCCATTTCGGCACAATCCATTTCTGAGTCAAAGAGATATGGTCAATGGGAAGGTAGGCCAGCCCCTGTGGCTCCTATTGCGTTCTGTATCGTTTCTGGGATTTCAAGAACACGAAATTCGGCATCTGGCGCCTCATTTGTAGCGCACCAGCAGTTCAGTTCCGCGCCATACACCCTTCGCTCCGTTTACGGTGTGCTTAATCCCGGTGCGTACTTCCCCGCCCCCCTTGGTTCAGTGCATAATATAGCGGCAGCTCGTGGCGCGTGGTGCAGCCGATCACACCCAAGCGAACTGGAACCGTAACACTGAAGAGGCGGTGCTGTCCCGCGCTCGTGCCCGTGCCCGCCCCGGCTGCTCGAAGTATCGAGTGCGCCGTATCCACCGCGCCAGCGATGCGGATCGCCCCAAGAGCAGCAGCGCACGCACCCTCGTTTTGCCATCCGCGACGCACCGACGTCTCGCGTGCAGCGGGCCAGCGCCGATGCAAGACTCGCTGCACGTGCGCGTTCCGGGGGCACCTCGCGGTCCCTAGCCTACATGTCGCGACGAGCGTGACGAGCGCTTGTCAAGGCCAACACCGAGCGGGAGGAAGATGTGCTCGACGGGCAGACACCACCGGTTGTGCACGCGGCGCCAGTGCTGCTCTTGCCGAGCAATCGCAGACGCCGTGCTCCTGCCGCAACCTCAACCTGTCGCGATGGCGTCGTCGAGCGTTACCAGGGCCCGTTGCCCGACGACTGAGCGACGGAAGGTGCCACATGCCTTCTGCCCAGCGCCAGCGGTGTTGCAGAGTGCGATCTTCACATCTGCGGTGGCTCTCTGGAGTATTCCTGCGCATTTGCTGCCACATCCTTCACGACTTCCGCAAGCGATGGGGCAAAACTAGCACCTGCCGCCTTTTTACCGCCCCCACAGTATCTGCGCCCAGACCTGCGCCCGCACGCCATGGCAGCGCTTGCGCTTTGACCTCCCGCCTTGTATTGTTCTCGCTCCTGCGTTAATCGTGCAGGATACCGGCCACCAGTGATTGGGCGAGGGTGTGCAGAATGCTCGGGCGACGGGTACCCATTCTACGCTAGCACCCCCATATAAAGGTGGATGGCTGACGTTCAGGACGTCTCTTGAGCGTCTGGCTGGGTCACCATGATCCGATAAAAGCAGAGCGAGCTCTGCCTGGGAAGATATAAGACAAACATTTTCTCATACAAGGGTCGAGTCGAAAATAGAATTTGAATCCAGTATCCCAAGATCGAGTTTTGATCTCTAGGAGCTCGAGTAGCCCGATGTAATGAAACAGAAATCGAATCCGGACAACTGCCACATCCTACCACCAGACAATTCACTGGTGCCGCAGGCTAAGCCAGCGATCCTATTTCTTGGCGCTGTTTGATGCA
The DNA here is from genome assembly GCA_014925785.1 of Mycena galopus ATCC 62051. Taxonomy (NCBI): domain Eukaryota; kingdom Fungi; phylum Basidiomycota; class Agaricomycetes; order Agaricales; family Mycenaceae; genus Mycena; species Mycena galopus. Next base: position 34,492 of record WIQG01000566.1, on the reverse strand, counting down.
ACCACAGATAAAGTGCCCAGCGCCCGAGAGCTGGTCTAAGTAGTCGGACATTCTCAGGGCGTAGAGGATAAATGATGACTGGCACTCGAGGATCATCCGCCCGATGATGAAACTTTCATAGACATCCCCCAATCAGTTACTTTTGACTGATTCGCAAGGCGCGACAGATAATGCATCGCGAAGTACGTGTTTCAACGTTCAAACCGGTAGTTTACTCCAAATTATGAAGGCAACCCTTTTCCAAGCACCCAATCCTCCCCTAGATTGCACAACACGCTGAAGATAGTTCCGCCTCCAGCTACTCAAACGATTGCCCCAACTCAATAATCAAAACACTAACCCATGGTGGAGGCACTTACGCGGGGACTGCGACGACCTCGCTGAAGAGCGAGCCAGGGAGATGGTAAACCTGCACGATCTTCCATCCGGCCTTCTCGCAGACGCTCGAAAAGCTTCCCATGGTCCTCTCCCTCCCGTATACATCTAGGTCGATGTGAGAAGCGAGACATATTTACACGGTGAGACCCACGTGTTTATCAGCCCAGTAAGGAAGCGCGCACGCCACACCCATGTTTCGCAACAAGGGTGTCGGGGCGCAGGATGAGTCGTGCCAGGTATCGAATTGACCAGATCGCTTTCGGTGGCGTACGGAATGATTTGGTCGACGATAACGAGTTTTGCCTCCGGCATCGCCGAACCACGCAGTTGAGCCAAGATCTTAACCGCAAGTTCGTCTGCCCAGTTGTGCACGATCTGCCGGAGCAGGAAAACACTCGCGTTCTTGACAGGTTGTGGCGTGAAGAAGTCGTGGACTGGCAAATATGTCAGTACTGTGACATCTCGCACGTTCTGTCTCCACCTTGGAATTCAACCACGTTGGCCTCTACCTGGCTCTTGAAATGCTCAGTCCAGTACTGCACACCCGGCATCACGTGCTTTCTCGACCACAAAGGAAATATCACTCACATCTTTAGCCTGCTCGATCACCGGCGCCCGATCTTGGTTCACGACGCGCAAGGTCGGGTAGGCCTTCGCTATCATCATTGAGGTGGAGCCGACTCCCCTGCCGACATCAACAATAACAGCATCCTTGGGGAGCTGACCCCATTTGAAACCTGACGGAGAAAGAACTTCAAGACACCATGGACTTCTGTCAACATGTATTTGCACCTACAGGTAGCATTCCAGAGACCTTTCTAATATACCGACTAACCTCTTTCCAGACACTGACATTACCATGAGTAATCTGGCCAACACATATTCAGACCTAGGAGAGCACCAAAAGGCCAAAGAACTCAATCATATTGTGCTGGAGAAACAGAAACAGCTTCTGGGTGACAATCATCCAGACACCCTGTGTACCATGGGTAATCTGACTGCCACATACTCAGACCTGGGAGAGCATCATTGTCACTGCATCAAAAGGCCAAAGAACTCAATAGTATTGTGCTCGAGAAACAGAAACAGCTTCTGGGTGACAACCATCCAGACACCCTGCGTACCATGGGTAATCTGGCTGCCACATACTCGAACTTCGGAGAGCATCAAAAGGCCAAAGACCTCAATAGTATTATTCTGCAGAAACAGAGGCAACTTCTGGGTGACAATCATCCACAGATCCTGTATACCATGAGCAATCTTGCCAACACCTACTCAGACCTGGGAGAGCATCAAAAGGCCAAAGAACTGAATCATAGTGTGCTGGAGAAACAGAAACAGCTTCTGGGTGACAACCATCCATCCACCCTGCGTACCATGGGTAATCTGACTGCCACATACCCAGACCTGGGAGATCATCAAAAGGCCAAAGAACTCAATACTTTTGTGCTGGAGAAACAGAAACAGCTTCTGGGTGACAACCATCAAGACACCCCACGTACTATGGGACATCTAGCTTGGGCATACTCAAACCTGGAAGAGAATCAAATGGCTGAAAAACTTGAGGTTATTGTGCTAGAGAAACAGAAACGGCTTCTGGGTGACAACCATCCAGACACCCTGTGTACCATGGGTAATCTGGCTGCCACATACTCAGACCTGGGAGAGCATCAAAAGGCTGAAAAACTCAATGGTACTGTGCTGGAGAAATGGAAACACCTTCTGGGTGACAACCATCCAGACTATTCCATCCTCGAATTTTTCGTCTTGAACAATTCTTGATAGCCCGTGTCATGAACACAGTCACATGTCACTGGTTACGGTACTATTACAACCAAAGGTTCACAGGGTGTCACCCATCACCTGAAGTGTTCACTGAACAAGGTGTTCATTCCTCGGCAATCACGTCAAAATCACCTTATACGGAAGTCCAGCGAATGCTGGACAAGGAAATTTTGACATTTTTTGCCTTTTTGGGCTCAAGAAATTGAACTTCACCATCACTTAGGTCAAAAGTGTTCAGTTCACAGGCGGCTGTCACGCGTCACCTGAACCTTTGGTCGTAATAGTACAGTACATTTGGACTGTGTTAGTTCTCACTGTCTCTCACGCCAGCTCATCGCTCTCTCACTCTCTTTCTTGTCGATTTGATGCTCCATGCCATCTACGGCAGTAGAGAAATACTCTTCTAGTCTAGTCATGGAAATCCACGAGCCTCGATGGTGCTGAGTAGTATCATAGCTATCTGTTGCCATCCCGTCAAGTTGTTTCTTGTCCACCACATGTTCCTCCTCCATGGCCTCAAGATGCTGCTAGAGCATGAACATGTTGATCTCCATGCACCAAAGTGTTAGAGGACTGAGATAGAAGGAAGACACGTTGGAAGAACAGAGCCAAGACATGTTTGATGTGTTGTTGATGTTGCACATGCAATGTCAACCAAAACAATAGTTAAACATATTCTATTGCTTATGGGAACCAGCGAGGATTGATTATTGCAACTAAACATGTTGACAGCATGGTTGGCACCCCTCAAAATAGTTCAAAAATAGGATATGGCTTATGGAAAGTCATCCACCTTTACGGGGGATGTATTATGGGACGAGTAGTGGATATTGTAGTGCGTTATCTTTACTTGCGGCATAATTTTTGGCTGATTCGTGTCACCGTTTACTAGGCATTTTCCGCGAGCTGATATTCACGAAATGTTCTCCCCGGATCTTCTCCACCAAGTGATCAAGGGCTCATTCAAGGATCATCTCGTGACTTGGGTGGGGGAATATCTCTCTCGGGTCGAAGCTCATTCTATCATGGACAAAATTGACCGCCAGTAGGTAAAACTGCTGTGATAGCTTCAATGAATTAATTACCCTTTTCGCAGTATCACCGCTGTACAAGCATTTCCTTGCCTGCGTCGGTTCAAGCAGGGTCAGCGGTTCAAGAAATGGACCGGGGATGACTCTAAAATGCTAATGAAGGTTGTCCTTTTCTTTTGCGCCTTCTGTATTCACAATTTAATTATTGGCATTCAGGTCTATCTTCCTGCCATCGAGGGGCTTGAACCTCCCGAGATTGTTGAGGCACTCAGCGTGTAAGGACTCGTACCCTTACGATACCACGAAGACGTCGAACAATTTATAGTATTGTTGAAATCCGTAGTGGTGGTATGAATGTAAGAGTAAAAGTAACTAACTAAGGTAAATAATGGTATTTAAAGGCTTCGGTGCCGCCGAAGGCTAATATAAGTAAACATTCTTCATGGGGGTGGGTTTACAACCCTAACACAGCGCTTTCGTCAATTTCTGTTACTTGTGTACCTGTGCTCGGACTTTGACGAAGACACCCTTGATGTGGTAGATTCTGCGGTCAAAAATTATCACGCCCGTCGGGAGTTTTCCAAGATCTGGGTGTTCGTCCAGACGGGTTTTCTCCTCCTCGTCAACATTCAATAACCCACTACCGCACAAATATCAAGGATTACAGTGCACCTGGGGCACTGTGGAAAGTAAAAGAACTCCAGTTGAGTACCACAAAAGCGTTCAGCTACAGTGTGTTTACCCCCTCCACCTAAGTACACAAAGCACTTAGATAGGCTCAAAGTGGCCAAATCTGAACTTGGGTTGAGTGCACAGAACATTCCATCCAAATCCATCAAGTTACTCAGCTGCAGCCAGCATCGTCGCCACATGGACGCTTGTAAGCGCCGAGATGACACACATTGCAGTCGCGTTTCACCTTCATTCATTCATTCATTCATGATTCCATTATAGTGCTGCAGGCCCCTTGGGGCCCATGTCTCACTTTACGTATGGGTACAGTGTATATACTGACTGGCGCGGAGGGTAGGTAGTCGTGGTGGGAAGTGCAGAAGCCTGGATGGTGTCTGGGAGGGCATCACGGGTATTCGTATTATGATTCTTGTATGAGTTTGTGTGATAATATGTGGAAGGGAGGAAAGGGAGAAGATTCTGCGTGTCTATTGAGCTATCTAAGGGAAGAGAGAGAAAGTTGTAAGTGTGAGGAAGTAGTTACACAGCATATCTGGGGAAGCGACCGGTGTCTCGCACGAAAGCGAGGACTGGGGTGGCTTCGGCCTTGGAGGAGATGAGGGCGTGGAGGGAGAGACGTGACATTTTAAGTCAGCGCATTAGGCATATCCGGGCTTCGCGCTTCGCCTGGAAACCGACGCAGGGTTTTTTAGTCCGTATACAACGAACGAAAATGAGTAGTAAAATCGGTGAGAGAAGGCCTAGAAAAATACTGCTCAAAGAAAAATCAAGGGGGGTCCGTCATGATCGAGTAGAAGACGCGAAGGGAATTAGAGAGACAACTGACCCTATCAGTGGCCCGGTGCTGGGGACGGGGACAGCAGTGGTGGCAGGTACATCTAAGAAGGGCTTTGACAGGGCCAGCATGAACACGACATGTATGGCGGAGAGCGTGCTTGCACATTCGTCTGATTAAGTGATCTGGCATGCAATACTGTACTATTTCAACTGTAAGTTCAGGTCACATGCCACCAGCTCAGTGAACTGAAACTATTTCATTTCTGTCACAGGTCACCAGGCAGGTTGAACCAAGTGATATTTGTGGTCCTGCAGGGTGTTGAAATTCATTTTTTTCCCCCTGGCTCTCCTGCATAGATTTCAGCAAGATTTTGGTAAATGATTCAATTGCAGTAAAGAAAGCACAGTTAATTTCTCTACTTCTCTTCAACTTCCAACCCTGATTTGGTGTAGGAACAGTTTATTGGATCATTGGATGTTTCTGAGCCAAAAAAATGGTGAACCAAAAAAAGGTGTAAGGACAGTTGTCATATCAGTCTGTCTTTCAAGAATAGAACCCAAAAAAGTTGAACCCAAGAACAAAAATGTCACAGCTCCCAAGCCCATCTGAACTTAGCAAATGGTGAACTTAAGTGGTCACATGTCATATAGGCTGAACTTACGGTTGAAATAGTACAGTACCGTCAGCAGATTAATTCTGCAGCAAGTAACAACCGTCAGTACCCACCCGCCCAGATCCCAGGTAAGCGCCAAACGCGGCGTGTGGGCACAAAAAGCCGCTGAAAGGAAAGAAAAGGATAGAGTACACAATCAGCTAGTTGTAAGGGGAGTTGTAAGGGGCGCAGCAGTAGTAGTAGTAGTAACTGCCCTTCTCGATGCCCCGTTCGACAGGAATGTATAATTGGCACTGATGGAGATAGGAAGACGTCAGCAAAGATATTCCCGAGCGTGCAAGACCGCACTTGAGGGTTTCGCCGCACAGGCAGCCAGGTTTCAGCCAAACGCAGCGTGTGGGCACTAAAAATGGACAAAAGGGGAGCTAAGACAATGTACCATCGATTTATTCGGCTTTTGAAGAACCTGGGAATGCCACTGTCCCCCGGCGCGGCCTTCTTTTGACAAGCACAGAAAATCGGATAATTGAGCCTTCCGGCATTGATGGTAGCACCAACCACGTCAAAAGTCGCTTCCGGACGTGTCCTATCTCTCTAATCCCAGAAGCTAGTGCCACATTCCAAAATATAGGTCTTTTTAGGCCTTATAGATGGTAAAATTTCGAAAAAAAAGATGTTTTCGCGGAATCTGGCGCCACAGTGACGCCCCATTCCTAGTTAATGCTTCCCTGCACTTCAGCTACTGTGCCCAATCTGACTTACATCGGTCCTCCGTGGATAGTGGATGTAACATCCTAGACATACCGAAACATTTTGAAGGTCGGCACATTTGAGAATGTGTTTGCGAGGAAGCGAAGAAGCGACTAGCGACGAGGAATCACCTAGTTGTGCTATCACTTCCAAATTATGAGGCCATTCCAGCCAAGCAGCTTGGGCGGCTCGGTGGAGTAAGTCAGTGGTGTGGTAGATGTCTAGCTAGCAGTGCAGACCAGCCAAGATTCCGAGAATGATTGCAGAGCAACAAGGGGAAGTTGGGATTTGAAAATTGGATGTAGGGTTGGAAAGTTTTTTTTGGCCCCAAGGTGACGCCCCACCCCTCTCCTGCCTTATAGGGAAGGAGTTTCCCACCTCTAGGCTGGGCTGCTTCTTCCACATCCAGCCGCCACTCTTCAACTCACCTCCAACCACCTCCTTAAAGTTAATCGTGCTTTTTTCTACCATCTAATGAGTGTCAGTGATAAATCTGAACACTCTGCACTCCAACAGCTCAATGATTTCTGACCCATGAACCAACTACACTTGGCTTCACTCTGGCTTGGATCACAGAAGGTGTGGGTTCAGAGTGAGAAATCTTCTGTATACACTCCCTGGACACTTATATGTCTTTATTACAACCAACTAACACCTCTCTCATACTCTATTAGCCATTTTGAGCTTCTGAACTTTATGTACTAAAAATATTTTTTCAGCTCAACCTGGACCCCCCTCCCTATATCCGATATTTTAATCCCAATCCCCCCTTGCGGAGCAAGATCGAAAATGCACCACGAGATCTAGCCCAAATTGGACTCTGAATTGAGGGATCCTACGAGAAGATCAATCCAGCGAAGCGTCCCAAGTGCAGAAAGAGCCTCGTTTGATCAACCCAGCGCAGAGAGCCCACAAAACTGCGATCGAGATGAGAGCGGATGAGGAGCACTCAATACTTTTCGCCTTTGCCCCTGAGCCTTTGTGGGACAACTACCTTTTTGGGATGGCCAGGCCGAAAGTTGGCATCAGCGGCATTGGGCTGGCAAACTTTGCACAACAGCACCGCACTGCTCCCCCTCTTCTGTCATCCGCCATCCGCCATCCGTCATCCTAATACCCTCCCTGCTCAACAAGTTCACTGCGCCGATGTATCCCATGGAGATACATGCCCAAGCATTTCGGTGACCTCACTATGAACGAAGACCTCGCCATGGACAATGGCTGACCAGGCACATTGCTCGCCCGAGTTTACCCCGCCCTTGTTCTGACACCTCCAGAAAGCCACTCACCTTGAAGGCGCCGCCCAGCTGCAGCATATCACCTCACTCCCACTGTAACCTAGTGCTCGTTTAGAAGATCTTTCTCTGTTACCTCCTGTCCTTGTTCCCACGTCACACGTCCTCTCCTGCTCGCGCCGTTGGTGTTGATAAGCGCCGCTGCTCACTGTCACCGGAGATGCAAGTTGTCGCCAACTGTCATGCGCCCAAGAAATTGCATGCACATGCACAATACCTCCCCGCCTCAAGCCTCAAACGTGCCAAGGTGGACAGGTGCGTGTTGGGGCCTTACACATCAGCTTGACCTCTGACATTTTGGACAGCGCACTGCTGGCAACTGTCCCCACGGTGTTCAGGTGTCGACGCACCCACCACCCATGACGGGACGCGACGTTGGCTGTCGCACATTCGTGGACTGCGCTGCCAGTGACCCGCACATTTACCACTGGCAGGCCGCTGTTTTCATTGCTCCTTAATACAACATTCTTATGCATGACCCTATACCCCTCTCCCTCTTATCCTCTCTTGTACCCTCCCTTTTACCGTCCTACCTACGCCCCAGCCTACTTAGGTTTGTACACTTGACTTGTAGTTTTGAAATTGACACGGCATTTTGGCGCCATTCTGACTGCCGTCCTTCGGCCGGAGCTTCCCAAAAGGGTAATCGTCCCAAAAAGGCTCAGGGGCAAAGGCGAAATTTTTGCAATTGACAAGAAGGGGATGACACGACTGATGGGGAATGTCACACCGGGTAAACTCGGCCCGAGTCATTTCTGTTCCGAGTTCAATCCTTTTTTTTTTCTTTCTTTTTCTTTTTTTTTTTTTGGAGTGTTATAATATAACTCTCTGCAATGCATTCCGAGCATATCCGCAAATTTAATTGGTTTTACCCAATGTTGCCGGGGAGATAATCCAGGAGGAAATGACATTACACACAGGGTTCAAGCCTTCATGTGGGACTCTGGCCGAGATGGTTCATCCAACTCCACTATTTCGTGTGATGGGCCGTATACCCACTAAAACCCCCTTGGTTCTAGTCCAGTCATCCGGCAGGGAATCTTCATCAAAGAGTATGCCACTCCAAGTATTCAAACCCAGTTGTTTTTTGATGGCAAGGTCACCGAAACGGGATATATTAGCAAGTAACTGGTCCTGTCTCAAGGCGCCATTTATCATGGACACCCAACGATTATGAATTTCTTTTGCAGAGGGAGAGATATGTGTTTCAAAAACCCGTTGATTCCTGAGGTTCCAAATTACCCTCCTGGTCCGGGTAAGCAGGGAGGATGTAGAACGTGAATCCATCGCTTTCATCCGGGCGTCTCGCGTGTATAATGGCCTTACTGGGATCGGTGATAAACTTGTCCCTCAAGATGGCTGAATTGCACAGGATGAGGTTTGTGTGTGGAAGAATGGGAGCATCTGGGTCCCCCTACTTCGGAGTAGGGGGGATGACCGTGAAGTCGTCCTTTGTTGCGAGCCCAGCGCTGACGATCGCATCAGCAATGTGGTTGGCTCCCATCGCTCGGTTGGCAGGGCGGTCGTGTGTAATAATAACCGCAGCCAATGACGTGACTTAATATTAGCGTAAGTCCTGGACTCGCAATATTAAATGGAACGCACTGGGCTTCCCCAAAATTTTGTTCACATTCTTGTCAAGGTGGTTATAGAGGATGGAGGTGTGGGTCCAGCCGTGAGCAGGGAGAATATTAGTCATGGGACCAACAAGGAAGTCTTTGAGGGCGCGGTTGGGGGATAGGGTTTTTTCCGTCATCGGGAATGTCAACAACGTTTATATCCATGATGTGGGGTGAGGGGAAAAGGTACAGGAGTGCGGCTATTAAAGTCGTTTTTCGTTGTGAATGTTCGAGAAGGACGCGGGATTCACGAGTCATTTAGTGGGCGGGAAGAAGGTTCGAGAGGGCGAGAGTCACTCGGCTCATGAGCGAACAGAAGGTTCGAGAGATCCGGAGTCATTCGGCTCATTGGTACAGTCATGGATCAGAAGCGCTTAGAGTCTGAGTCGGCAATGGCCAGAGGGCGACATTGCTTTTCGAGGTTCTTGGAATGTCTTGTGGGCCTGGTTTTGCAGCAATGGACATGATGTTTAGACGACGAGAGGTCGAGGAGGACGATCATGGGATAGTTTCGCTAGCAACCAGATCAGCCTAACAACCAGGTCAGCCGGGGCCCGCTGTCCAGCCGTCTCTGCGATTTATGTCCGTGGAGTAGGGCCTCCACCCGCTACCGTGACGGCAACGGCCGTCGAATCGACGGCCGTTTTTCTTGTTCTCAACCATCTGACGGGACGGAACGGGCGACGGGACGGCCGTGACGGCCGTAAAAACGGTAACGGGTCGCGTCCAAATGTTTCTTGCTATTCAGTCTACATTTCACTCACCCAGGGAAGCATTTCAGCTTTAATATCATTGATTCCATTTTCTCTTACCATCCCCGCACTCACTGACCCTTCCGTAGGACAAACCGCACAAAAACTATGGGCTGAACTTCGGCAATCATCTGCGGACTTTGCCGAATATCACGATAGAACGAATTCGACCTCGCTTTTTCGGCCCCAAAAAGTAGCAGTGCATCGAAATTGGTAGATCCGTCAAGCTGGATGAGTCCCTCCACAGAAATAATCACTCAGATCGTTGTTTTGAAACCTCAGCCAAATGACCCGTTTAAACGGCCGTCACGGCCGTTGTTTGACGGGCCGTTGGAAGAGGGAAAAAATTCTCGACGGGACGGGCACGGCACCCGTCAAACGGGTGCCGTCAAACCGTCGCGACGGTTACGGGCGGAGGCCCTACCGTGGAGTGTTTGTTCGGTGAATTACCAGGCCAGATGCATCCATGGCCAAGACGGAGGGTTGTCTGGGTGTATGCCCGGCTTCTAAAGCCACTCTCATCTGAATCCCAACCACAATCTCGCTTGTTCACAGAATGATCGGACGAGATGATGGTGGTTCCGGATCAAGAGCCCTCATTCGCTCCGAGTTCGATCCTCTTTTCCTGCGCTTCCTCATCCAAAGCTCGCACGCGAGAATGGAGTGGCCCAGGACGGTCGATCAACATACAGAGCCATCGGCCATCCTCAAGCTCGCCCCGCAAGTGCTCTCTCGTACTGAATCCAATTCTGCGTACAAGTTTCAAGGTACAGTCCTTACTTATAATTTTAGTACATTAAGCACTTAGTCCTTTCTCATCGGATTATTTTAGTACAGGCAATCCAAATTAGCGTTGAGGCGCAAATTGCTGCGAGTCGTGGGGACGATACGTGTGGTGTACTTGAAGTAACTACACTGCATGACAAGACATGGAGGCTTCCAAAAGAGTACCATAAGACCCCCTGACAAGAAAGTCATCACCGCTAGACAATTGAACCCGAGATTGCGATGCCAATTGCGCATTCCAAGATAGACCAAAATTCGAAGTTTTGGGACGTCACTAAGAGGCAGTTTTCGTACGACACTACAATATACACATTGATCTCACCCACCTGGTGCCACATTGCTTATGTGCCTCCCGGTGCGTTTGTTAGCATTTGCAGACGATGGTAATCTGCGCGAAGCGCAGGGTCGGCCACGGAGAGGCGCTGCTCCAAATACCCCTGCTCTTCCTCCAATTCCTTCCGCGTGGGCGGTAGAAACTCGCCAGCGCCCTCAACGCCCATCTCAGTCAGCTTGACGCGATATTCCTTCTCGAACTGGCTTCGGATTTGGTCGAGTGTGATGTCGGGATTACCGGTGGCGTGTTGCCATTGGTGTTTTACGATCGTGAACATCATGTGGACGGCGGGAGGGGAGCCCGACGCCATCGCGCGGCGCCGGGCGACGAAGAAGACTATTTGCGCTATATATGCGAGGAATAAATTATGTGTTGATTGGAAAGTAGGCGACGAGGCTGACGCACCACCAGGGGGACTCAAGATGCGCAGGGATACCTTGATAGCGCCTCCAGACGTTTCATAAAACTACTCAATCCGTCAGCGTGAGACGATGTGAAGTTGAGTAGAGTACCAAACTAACATGATAGTCCTGCAGCAGGGAAACATTGTGGTTCAAACTACGAATTTGGCGCCAGAGCGCAGGCGGTCTGCGGAAGCCCTCGACGGCAGCGGGACAGCCGATGAAGGAGTCGTCAGCCTCAGGAGGTGGTGCAAGCAGCACCGGATCGAAGCGCTCCTGACCGCAGAATTTTTTGTGAGAAGGCCAGTCCTTTTTCTGACATTCGCTGCAGTGAACGTCTTTAGGGTTATGAAGGGCCGCTCAAAGAAACCGGAAAGACCTTGAACAGTAGCGGACAAGGTGGCACCGCCCACATGTTTTGAGGTCATCGTGGTCCTTGGTCTCCAGCCTGCAAGTATAGCAAGCATATAGAGTAATCGCCGGTTCGTTCTTCCCTCGAGGTTCGGGATGGAAACCGGACTTGTAAAATGCCCTTCTATCCTGCCTCCGCTCCTCAGTCCGGAGGACGAGGGTCGCCTTGCACAGACGGATCGGCGGGGCGGGAGTGTTGTGCTGCCGTGAGACCGTGAATTGGGCGCGTAAAAAGGTAGTTGAATGAATATACGTATGCATAAAGCATGCCCAGGAGGGTGTTAACAATGTAGAAGTTTCGGAGAAGAGCCTTCCAATATAAAGAAGCCTTGAGAAAATCGGGGGCTACGTCGGAGCAGCGATTGTCATGTTCAAAATATGGGTGGGTGAAAAAGAAGACGCTCTTCACGCAACCGTTGCCGGTGGAATCATGATCGACCAGACGCTTTAGCTGCAAAGAAGAAGTATTGAAATATGGACGCAAAAACGGGTGAAACTTACCATGCGAACAAAGCTGTATTCCCCCTCTCCTGCAAGGTGGCCGATTGTCATTTCAGGGCAGGACAAACGGCTGTCGTGTCCAAGTTGGGGAGCAGTACAAGCCGCCTGATAGAGTCCTTCCAACACCACCTCTTCCTTGCGCAACACGTCCATGGCAGCCCACTCGGCCTCCAAGGAACCATCCACGAGATCTTCAAGCGCAAGACGTACGAGGGCATTTTCTGCGTCCATGAGTCTTTGGATTCTAAAGGCAATTTCTTGGTTGAGCTCTTGGAGATTCACGGGTCCATTATCCCATCGACCCTTATCAGACCCTTCCTCCCATGGCTTTGTCGCGTACGAAAACGAGTCATACTTCTGCGAAAGCTCGTGCTCGACGTGTGTATTCCAAGCGACGCGATCTGTGTGTTTGTTGGGCAGCGTGCTGTCTTCTGGCACGGTTTTGGGACCCAATTTCGGTTTTTCTAAGACGTTAGAGCGGTCTGACCTCGCCAAAGCACCACTGCCAGTAGCATTGCGCTCGGCACCCGATCCTCGCGCTTTGCGTGCTCCTCTTGGCATGGATAGTGACGAGTCGAGCGAAAGCGTTGCTGAAATTGAAGAGACGAGTTCGAGTAACGCAAGCGGAGAAGGAAAAGCGAAAAGAAGCCCAGTTTTGTTGGCACGTGGATGTCATGTGTCGATGCCTCACGTGTCTGTCGCGTGCTTTTCGCTCTCGGAAAAATTGTATCTCTTCATCGGAATTATTTCCCCTTTAAGTTTACTGCTCTTCTTATAAGTTCAATCCACCGCTTCAAGCTGGCCCCTTCCCCTCTCTGCCCACACTGCCGCACCCCGAAGTCCGTCCCCCACTTCCTTCTGTTCTGCCCAGCCTACCGCCCCCACCGACTCCGCCTAGGCGCTCGCGTCGGCACGGCCCGCCTCTCTCTCCGCTCTCTCCTTGCCTCCAAGGTGGACGCCGCCCCCGTGCTCGCATTCGTGGGAGACACCGGCCGCCTCCCCAAATACGCTCTGTAACTCGTCCCCATTTCTCACTTTACTTTCTCCCTTAGCTAGTTTCTTACTCACGACACCTCGTCTCTCATACAACATATTTCCGCCACGATAAATCTAGATTCTAGATACACCTTTGACAACTCCCCGCGGCAATCCTCCATCCCCACCCCTCCCGAGTTACCTCTCATGCCCACCCATCATGCCTGCCAGTAACTACATTGTAACCTAGTTAAAGTGCGACATGGGCCCCAAGGGGCCCGCAGCACTCAAATGGATAAATGAATGAATGAATGAAAAAGTTTAATCCAACTTATACCCTATAAGTTGGATTGGGCCAATACTGTGACGAAGCAATTCGTGCGGCCGCGGATGAGTCACCCAGTAGACTTTGCATATACCTATTAAGTAGTACATTGTATCGGCACTAATATAGTGCTCTGTCACTGAGAATAGACTTTGCCTGACACCATCGTGGTGGACGTGGTGTCGGGATCTCGAGCATCAGCTTGAAGCAATAGGCATAGACAGTGGTCAGGTAAAGTTAAAGGTATTTTTTCTCACGACACAGTTATTTTTCATATTGATCAAGGCAGGGAAAGCCACGCACGGGGCTCCGGTGCTTAGATCAACGAAACAAAATGCCTCCATGTGAACATTAACCCGGGCTTTCTAGACAATATGCATAACTGTGAGCTGCCGCCTTCGGTTGATGCTTGCTTCAATCCCACCGTGTCATCGTTGGATTAGATTCTACAGGTAGGGTGCATCGACGGTGCTGAACGTAACGCATACAAAGGATCGCTTAGATCGCGTGCAGGGGTAAAGAAAAGCAAGAGCTTGACCGCTTGGCGTAGGGGGCGGGCGGACCGTGTGAGGAAATGGCGAGTAGTATGAAGAGGGGGACAAGGGAAGTCAGTTCGTGAATGCAGTACTGACCTCGGAAAGAATTGAATTAATGGTGAAGTGGGAGTGCGAGCTGCTCAGGAAGATACGGATGTAGCGGAGGCGCGGCGAGGGGACATAGGTTGCTTCTGTGATTGCGGCGCAGGCCGGGGCAGAACAAGATAATACGTGGATGTTTTATTGAGCAGTTGAAGTTCATTTCGTAGTCTCGGCTATCAGAAATCTGTCGTATGATTAGAACCTATTATTTTTCTTTAACTACCCCGTCCTACCTCAACCCATAATAAGAGGGCAGGTAGGAGACCGCAAATGTCTTCGCTTTCGTACGCATATTTCCGTCGAACTCATTGATCGTAATCCGTGATCTTTGAGATTTCCGCGAAACATCAGAACGATCGAAAATCCCACGATGGTTTCCATCACAACGACTGATCGTTTGTGGCTTGGCACTGCTTGGCATCTGCCTCTCTTTCTCCCTCTCGTGCAAGCATACCTTGCTGGCTTTCAAAGCCTATTTCAACTTCCCCCCCTCGGCGAGTTGGGACTTTGGAAATGCTTTTTCATCCGGTAATCACGCGCCAATCAGCCCCAGACTCGATTGGGGCCCCCAATCGACGTGGTACTGAGCCGTTCTCAGGTACACCTCGTTCTCCGAGTTGGTGCGACGCTGTGCATCGTGCTGTATGCCCCTCTATGTGCCGCCGAACCTCTGGATGTCCCTTTGTCGTGGAGCAACAGGCGACCGCTCGATGTCGCTGGAACTCGGGTCAGGCATGACCCCACGGAGAACCCTGGCGTGTCATCTCGGAACACGTTTCGCAGGCAATTCTTTGGCGAGGTGAGTGGACCCTTCACTCAGTTATGTCGATAGCCGTTTCTGATATTCGCATGGAGGACACTTCGCCATTCTATTTCGCCAATATCAGCATCGGAACCCCGTATGTCTACCATTGGCTTAACTAGTCGCGGGGAAGAAAGGCTGACCATTCTCAGTGCGCAGAACTTCAGGATGATGGTCGACACCACTACCTCAACCACAATGGTTTCGGGCAAAGTTTGCTCCGGGTGTTCCGCTGTGAGTACCCCATATGATGCCACCGCGTCTTCCACGGCTGTGAATAAATCCACCACATTGTCGAATTTTCCCTATGGGGATGGCGGCATTGAGGGATACATTTTCGCCGATATCCTCAAAGTGGGCCCATTCACTGTCCCAAAGGCCGAATTCCGTGAGTTGACGTAACGTTCCTGTATCTAGGTCGTCGCTCTAACCTGTTTCTTCTCTTAGTCCAAATAAATGACATGACCGATGATAATATTCCGACCGGGGTTTCCGGGATTTTGGGCTTGGCATTTGCAGAGACTGTGGAAACGACGGCAACACCCTTCTGGAAAGCTCTCACCGCCGCCAATGCGAGCTCCAACCCAGAACTGGGCTTCTGGCTTTCACGTGTCCTGGAATCAGATAACGTGCAAGAGGAGGAAGAGACTGCAGGAGTCTTCACATTCGGTGGAGTGAACTCTTCGCTGTACTCGGGCAACATCGACTTTGTGGACCTCGCGGCTGGAGGAACCCAGTTGGGGTTTTGGATGTTGGAAATTTCAGGTGCGTTGCCATTCGTTGCAAGTTCGACAAACTGGTCCTCATGTGCCGGCGTAGCCATCGCCGTTGGCGGCAAATCCATCGCCATTACGCCAAACGCCACGCTAGCGATGTTCGATACCACGCTCGACGCTATATACGGCCCGGAGGCAGATGTTCAAGCCATCTACGCGGCCATCCCTGGCTCCAGCGAATCCGTAGAAACTGTGTTCCAATTCCGTGAGCGAATCCATCTGTTGGCAATATCGGGTGGTTTTAATCAATTGTTGTTAAGCCTGCAACACGACTGTGGAGATCTCTGTCTCATTTGGGGGCCAGACGTGGTCTATCAGCCCCCAAGATATGAACCAAGGCCCCGTCTCAGGCGGCAGCTCCGACTGTTTCGGCGCGGTAGGCGGCATAACAGGCGCTCAGTCGCCCAGCTGGAGGTTCGGTATTCCCTTCTTGGTGCGAAACCATGTCCGGCATTTTCTGCTCGTTTTGCTTACCCGCTGTGTTTACTTACTACCCTCAGAGAAATGTCTACTCTGTGTTCCGCCAGGACCCCGCGTCAATCGGGTTCGCGGAGTTGTCCACAATAGCGGGGGGCACCGGTGGGTCGCACTCGTTTCCACTGATTCATCCTGTCTGACTCCATGAGAAGGCACACCAAACGCGACTGCATCTACACCGGGGAAGAGCTCATCATCTTCCATCCCCGCCACCAGCCCGACTTCCAGTAGCGCCGTCCTGACTGCAGGAAAAAGCAAGTTAAACACGGGTGCAGTTGCTGGCGGCGTGATCGCGGGCATTGCAGCAATCATCGTCGCCGTCGCCGGTTTCATCCTCTACCGCCGCCGACGCAACAGAAGGGCACATTCATCAGATCACACTGTCTCCGCCTTTCAAAATGACGTGGAGGCACCGGCCCCTACCTCTTCTCCTTCCGCTGTAATGGCAGAATCCGCTCCGTTTTCTAGCTCCACGACTCTGTTCTCCATGAAGCGCGCGCAGGCGACCGCGGTGGGGAACCACAGACTCGCTTCAAACAACTTCGTCCAAACGCCAGAAGGCCTACAGCTTTCCTCAGGGACGACGTCTGCCTTTGACAACAACGGCCCAGGTAGCAACCACACGCCTTCCCCGAGTGTAACGCCGGTGCTGCCACCTGGGGCGCAGGCTGCGGCCGCCCCGGGATCGGCGGGCTCGGATCCCGCCATTTTACAGGAGCTGCAGACGCTCCGCAATGAGGTGAGATGGCTGGTGAACGAGCGCATCGATCCGCCACCGACATATACCTGAACGTTGTAAATTCACATTCCACTGTTCGTGTGCGGTCGCGCGCGTTTTAGTTTCTTGGGCGCATACCCCAAACAAAAGTGTTGCCAGAAATCGTACTGGCGCAGTACGGGCTTGCTAGCCTACGTTTCTGTAGGTGCAGTTTCGCATGCCAGACACCAGACCGGGGAAAAAATCTTCTGTATCTCACTCACACTTGCTACTTGAGCGAAATTAAACTGTACCAAAACCCAAGCAGGGTCGCGCACCGTCATCATGCGAACGCCGAACTCACACGACCCAAATAGAGTTCACTGCAATCCGCCGAATCAGGAAGTGGCTCGACCAGACGGAGACAACGGCTGACATGAATCAATCTCAAACTCAAAGTCTTGTTGGAAATTTTGACCTGCGACGACATTCCCGCTCTCCTGTTTCTGTGCGTGCGCCGCACATAGGCTCTGCAATATCCCGATGGTGCCCGCCTCTCCTTTCTCGAGACATAGCTTCCTGGGTCTGAACCCGAATGGTAAACCCATGAGTGGAGTTGTGACCAGCCTGCCTATGAGTTGCAAAAAAATGTGGCAAGCACTTCGCCGCAACAATTTTTGCTGGGCAGACTGGTTACAACTTACGAGTCAACGGGAAAGTGTTTGCCACATTTGGTTGCCCCTCGTAGGCAGGCTGAACACGACCTCACTCATGGCTTCAAATGAGGCCAATCTGCGTGGTCGATTCCTTCATTCTCAATCAACAATCCATTCAGCCCACATCCCCTTCTTGATACCGATCTACTCAATATGGTCGAGTAGCCCTGCAGTGTTGCGCCGTAGGCGGCCTCTCACCGTCCGTCATGCCCCCTGTGATAGGCACGACTCAAAAGACCCAGAAGGCGAACCAGTGCATGTGGGGCAATTGCTGAAAAAATGTGTTTTGAAGTAAAGATTCCACGTCGCGCAGTACAATAGCTACGTTTCTCAAAGTTTTGGATATGTGCTATGTATCCGTCCTATGCACCATTTTTCCCTCTCGATATAGGTGCGGCAAGGACGCCGGGATGATATATCACAATTGCCTAAATTAGAAGTTTTAATATATGTACTGACTAGTAGACTATAGCTGAGCCGATCGCCCTACTACTGAGAAAGATGGTTGACGTTCAGGACATCTCTGAGCCACTACAGCCAGTCTGGCTGGGTCACCATGATCCGCGATACACGGAGAGCGAGCTCGGCCTGAGAAGTTATAGACAAACGTTTTCTAGTGCAAGTGTCCAGTCGAGAATGTAATTTGCATCCGGAATTGTAAGATCGAGTTTTGAGCCCTCGAAGGAGCTCGAGTAGCCCGATGGAACGAAACAGAAATCAAGTCCCGATTCCGGTGGAGAGGAAACGATACACGAGCTCGGAATTAGGAATCGAGACTTGAGCCAGGCAAGAACAGAAGCCTTCGAAAGAATCGAGGCAAGGGACAAAATGAGCGCTCGCAGAATAAAGCATCGAGGCCTGACCCATGAGCTCCGATGGTTCGGGTTCGGGGTCGCGGCGTCCTCGTCCCCCTCTTTAGCTAGCGCCGGCGCGGGGGATATCACGAGACATGAGCCCGGAATATCGCAAGTAGTGGACTCCAGGGGGAGGCGCAAAACGAAAAGATATCCAAGGCCAGGCCAAGGGAATAGAAAGTAAACGGTCGTCACCAAACTCTGAAGCGCCCTTGGTCGTCGTTGAGCGCTTGCAAATTAGGCAAAATAAATCCCGGGATGAAGGACAAACTTGATCGATGGTGTAGGAGTGAACGCGAAGGGAAGACTAGGGTTCGGTGCGGAGCTGCGAACGGCGAGCTCGGAAATGGGATCGAGCAGTGTAAGTGGACCGTCGACTTGGGAATTGTGCCGGATATGAGTTGGAATGAAGAAGGTGCGAGGAGAAGCAGAAAAAAACAGCGTCCTCGCCATTGAACCGGGGTGAGCAAAGGAACCGGCAAGAGAAATCACCTCCGACCAGACAAATTTTGCATACAGGCAACACGGTTCGAGCGAATGATTGATGTTCCTCCATCGTATCGGATGCATGCGGGAGTAGAACGGACGAGACCTTCGAGACGCAAACGGTCGTAATTCAATAATAATAAGTTGAAAAACAGAGAGAGGCGGAGCGCTAGCGCAACCAAGGATTTGGACGCAACCCTAAGAATTGTTGTTGAGGTCCAGCACTCTTGGCGCAGCCTGCCAGTGGCGCGCGGCCTGGGCACATGGGAGAGACAAAGAAGGGACGGCGCTGGGTTGAAAGAGGGATCTGCCAAGATGTTTTGGATCGACGGTCGCCAGCGTCGAATGAGATCGAGGGAGGTGGGGTGGTGGAAGCGCAGAACTTGAGGATGACCCAAACGCACGGTCAAGGGCAATTTGTGAGTACGCCGAGCAGGATGTCGATCTGCGTCGGATGACCCTTGGTCCGTAGAAAGAGCAACATTTGCTTGGAACGACGAGACGAGGGCTGTGAACGCACCAGAAAAATTTCTATCCGCATGAAAATCGAATCCAGCGTTGTTGGATAGACCATCGGAGCTACGCAGCGGGTTCAGGACTGAAATTTGGCGGCTGTAAGGTATACGTAAAACTGAATTGTGGCGCAGTGGATCCTTGTGGAGAGTCGAGTCGGTGAGATGGCGGCTGGCCCAAGGGGCTGTCGGGATTCGAAAAACGGATAGGGGGTCGAAAAGATTTTTAAGGACCTCCTGCAGACCCCCCCCCCCCTCCCCCCCTATATAGGGAAGGAGTTTCCCACGGGTAGCGGCGGACCGGCGCTCCGGGTCATGTGCACATGCATCGCCACCTGATGCCCACGTCCCGTCCGAATCGGCCGACACGAAATATATTCTGCGCACATCTCTCTGCACCATTGGACATGTTATTTGAGATAGTAAACAGCTCAAATATGTACTTTGGATAATCTCTGATGCCCTTTTGAAGCCCTCTAATTGCAATAATATTTCTGCCCAGGCTACCAATGCTAGTGGTAGGTTCTGAACACCTCTGGGGACCTAAAACATGTCTTACAGAGCCTTCCATGGCTCCAATGTGCTTCAAACATAATTCTGGCCTAGTTTGAAATCTACTATGAAAAGATTTTTAAGACCTTGGTTGGGACCCCCCCCCCCCTACCCCCTATCCGAAATTCGAATCCCGACAGCCCCTTGGGCTGGCCATCAAGGGAGTAAAGAAGGAGGATTGATCCGGTGCCTCATCGCCACTGATTCCACATCATCCGATCACCGCCTTTCTCTTCCGCCCACCGTCTCTTCTCGGTCTCTCCTTCCTTGCCGTTTCCTTCCCCTCATACCTCGCATGCGCATCTCAAGGCCGAAACCGAGATATGTCATCTCCCCTAAATGTCGCTGTTTCATGGTACGCCGTTCCTTTGGCGAAAATCCCAGTTGCCGCCCGGGTCTTTTTGTGGATACTACTGGTGGATACTACTGAGTTACTAGTACTAGAGATGCGCCTTTTCTATTTTAGACTCCAAGCTCAGACAATCAGGTAGGTTTTCTTGTGCCGTTACCAGGCTCCTTGCGAATGTCTCATTACTAGCGTCGCATAGAAGCGCGTGTCTTCGAATGGACTTTCATTCTCGATGTACCACGTCCGTCTTGTGTGTGCCAACTCCTGCGCTTCACGCCATCTTCTCGAGTTTCGATGCTGCTAGTTCTACGTCCTCGTCCTTTCTTTCAAACCTCCAATGCATCGGGTGACTTCAAGCCTCGCTATTTCCTGTCCCGCAATTTCGCTGATCCTCTGCCGTTATGCCGCACGCCCCACCCTATGTAATTTTGGTGCGTCTCCAGAACGGAACCGCTTAAATCCCGATATGTATGCAAACTCCCGCGCATGGGTTTCCTCGCCAACGGTTTTCGTATACTGGTCGCCGGCTCCAGAGTTCGCTCCCGATGCGGCTGGTGCGGATTCCTCTTCCGAACGCCGACCGCGGTTTCTACAATGTGTCGTTCATTAGGTCTTGAATAATCACCACAATCAACTATACTTCCAAGTTTCCCCGCGCCTTACTTGAGCCCCAGTGGAAGCCCGAACGGTGCTCGGAAGTAGATAAATGCTCACAATACTTCGCCTCTCCCCACGCTTAAACGTTGGTCGGAAATGGAAAGGCCACAATAGAAAACATAGAAAGTGCCGAACCAAACGGGTTAGCCGAGAGATCGAGCAGAGGAAAAGCAAAAGGAGGATATGAAGAAACTGCCGGAGGAATACGTGGGGCCTCTCCGAGTCGGCCGCATTATTAGAATCATACTGCGTCGTGGGCAACACTCTGGCGACTGCGATCCACTGCGTCCTTTGAAAAAAAGTCAACTGTTTAATCCCAGTGAAAACGGCGCCTCGGGAGGCATCGCCGGGTATCGGCTAGGCCTCGCGGAGGCTCGGACCGCATCGTCAGAGCAAGTTTTAACTATTCAGCTGCCCCGCGATACTCACCGATACCAGACGCTGCCACACGCAGCTATTTCCGGACACTTCAGATGCCTTCAGATACTAGGGATCGGGAGGTATTGCAATAGCACAGAATACAGGAATAATAATAATATGCTTTTATTTCCATTCCCGGAGCCTCCGCGTGCCCACCTGCTTGCCCCGCCACCTGGACGCGCTCCCTCTCCTCACCCGCCCGCACACATCGCCAATCCGCGGCCATCGCCTGTCGCCCGCCCGTATCGCACGCCAATCCGCCGAGCATCGCCCGTCGCCCGTCTCCGTGCTCCCGCGGATATCGTCTTTAGGCGTCGGAATTGTGCTGGATAGAATGTATCAGTGCACAGATCAGGGAATGTTGGGGAAAACATACTTCTTGGTATCAAAAACAAGCAGACAGCATGCGACAAGATAACACAGAGAGCCAGGAGAACCAGCTACAGAAAGCCAGGAGAACCAGCTACAGAGTGACACACCCAGAGCCCCAGAGAGAATCAGCAGAAGTCCTAGTCTCAGAGAGTATCCAGCCCAGCAACTGCCAGTAAAGAGAACCAGATACACGTCTCAGCAGACGAGCGGGAGGAGATGGCTGTGGTGGTAAGCGGAAGAGAGCGCCACGTCCCAGTGACTCACAGACTCTTCGGTTCCGACTTCCGCGGCGACTGTCGAATGTGCAAAGTCGAAGGTTGGTCGAAATAACTTTCAAAATTCTAAAACCAATTTCATGACGTCAGTAGAAAGAGTAAACGGATTCCGAGCATGTGAAATTGAGGACGGAGGGCCTCGCGATCCTTGACGAACCCAGCGTGACCCAGCGATACCCGGCGATGCCTCCCGAGGCGCCGTTTTCACTGGGGTTTAACAGCAAATGCAAAGGCAGTGTGAAAAGCATTGATGGAAGAAATCAGTTGAAGAGCAAGAGGAGAAGAAAAACGGAAGGAGAAAGATACAGCACAGCTAATTGAGCAAAATCTTAAAGCACCGACAATAATTTCAAACTCCGCTGAGTATTCAGTATCGGCCACTGACATGAGTATCGAGCCGAAATTTTGTGTTATTTGGTGTAACTGGTAGATCCTCGGCCCGATTCACGGGAGAACGGAAGTTGCTGGCTTTGTTTTGACTTCGCAAAATTTTACCTCAGCTCAAATTTCAATTTTGTTCTGACACGAAATTTGTACTACCTACGTGTTCACAATACACTTCTCTCGAGTTCCTATGTTTTAGATTTCCAAAAGGTCCTCGGAGTCGACCACAATATGGTGATCAAGTTCCCCATCAATGCCCCTGGCCCGATCCGGAAACAGCTGATCCGTCGTCGATTTCTGCATAAGGAGTGCCAATACGCACCCAATTCAACCGAAATTCGATCATTAGGAGGAGAGTACATTACATATCATTATGCATGGCAAATTTCCCGCTGCAGTTGTTTGACCACGTGTATGTTGGGGAATCAAATCAGACTCAGGCTCAGGATTCGGAGAGACCAGGTGCATTATTTCCATGATGACATTTACTTTGCAGCTTCGTTCTGCTGGCAAGAGCATATTTCATTTTCCATCGGACACGCTTTTGGTGCCACAGACGATCTCTGATGCATATTTGGTGAGTTTTGGGGCAACAACTTCGCATGCGCACATATTCTTCTTCAGTTCTCCATCCTACCTTGCATCACTCAGCTCTCCAGGCCCCTCACAAACGCCAAACACCTAACACCCTCTTTGATATATATGTATGTGAACCCCGACAGCCCCAATCGGTGCGAACCTCTGGACTGTTCAATGTTGAATAATTCATCTATGTTGCCCTACTTGGTGTGTCCCCCTCTGGACCTTTTCCAAACTGCACGGACTCCAATTTCGATTTTGACGGGCATTTTCGAGTTTTGTCTCTGCAAGTTATCTCTGACTTTGATGACCTACCCACTGTGTCGGTGTTCACAAGCGGAAGTCACAGTCCTAATATGTATTGAAGCGAACAAATCAACAAACAATAAATTAACAGAGCGTGAGCCTTGTAAATCTGACAGTACAGTACCACCGCAACTGGCCGAGTGTGATAAATAAGAGTTGAACACACAAAAGTTGATTGATGCAGGGCTTGCCAAGCGCCGAGAATTGCCTCATATTGTGATGGAGGCTGCAGGTCCCAGAGCATGCTCATCCATAGACTGGCCATTTTCTATCTCGGAAATTTCTGTGACAAGCTGAACTGGTGCATTCAAAGTTTCCAGGGTCATAATATTTTTGGGATATGCCTGTTCAATCCTCGCAAGCTTGGAGTGGATTTCAGTGACATCTTTGCTCTGTGATGATCGCTCAAATAGTGGTTGAGCAGATTTCCAGAAAGTAATCGCATCAGAGGTATATCCTTGCTTGTTTGCCAGATCTCCCAGTCGTGACATGCACTGTGCCCGGCTATGATGCACATCCATCTGTGTGAACCCAGCTAGAGCCACATGATAAAGATTTGTTGCTGTGTAGCCATCATCATTGATAATGAATATGTCCCCGAAAAATAAAAGTCCCTGATGAAGTGCCAATTTATCTTTGGATTTGCAAGCAAAGGCCAAGTATATTGTTGGCCATTTGTACTGTGATCCGCTGGCTGGCCAGCTTTTAATGTTGGCCAATTGTGCCAAGCAGACAGATCCCACCCCATGGCTAGTTCCCCAAGACAAGTGAAGGCATGTCTCAAACGTATCCCTCGCTCTGGTGAATTCCCCGTCTCGGAGCTCCATGCTTGCCTGGACCGTGTCACACATGAAGAGTGTTTCTTTCGGATGATTATCGTTCCTGAAGATTTCTCGGGCGCTATGTAAATTGTGGTACACTTCTTGCAAGGCCACCCCAGTGATGGTGTCAATTTGTGCAATATTGAGTAGGGCAATTGCATGGAAGAGTGAATTTTCTTGAGGAGAAGTGTTTTCAACTAGGTAACTGTTGATATCTCTGCACTGGGCATATTCGGATTTTAACAGATGAACCTCGGCCTGCAAAACTGTGATGCTCCGATCAACACTTCCTCCTGACATCCCACACATACAAAGAAGCTCTCTAGCACTCTGAAGTTGGGCTGCGCACTGCTTGTATTCACCCAGAGCTATGGAGCACATGGCTCCTTCCTGATTTGCTCTGGCTTGCTGATAAAGATCTCCGGACAGCTTTGCTAGCTTCCATGCTACGCTCGCATGATTCAGGCCAGAACTATGAAGTCCGCTGCGATGTTCTTGCGAACTCATTTGTAACAAAATATTGCACTGCTGCGTTATGTCTCCACACAGTTCTGATAATTGTAGTGCCTGTTTCAGAAACTTGGTGGCCTCTTGTGAATCACTCTTGTAGCTAAAGGAATGAATTCCCGCTGCTGTATAGAACTTAGCTGGGAGATGAGTCAGAAGAGACAGGAGTGAATCTAATGAGGGCTGAGACTCACATTGAAGAAGTGGATCGTTGATATGCCCCAGATGACCTATGGCTTGTGCTATTGTCTCCTGTGACACCAGGGGCCAGTATCGAGGGCTCATTAGCACTTCCAGCAAGAAACATATTTCTAGTTGATGATCACACAGTTCAGGTAAAAGGCCTTTAATATCATTCATGAGTGTTGTATGATCACGGCCAGTGATTCTGTGGAATGAGTTGAGATACAATACGCAGTAGATTGTCTCTGCCAGAGTTGGGGCACTTGGGTATAGACCCCGTTTCAGGACTTCATACAGATTGGCCAGATTCACAGTTATTTGTTTGACCACTGGCTGCAACTGCGGCCCACCATATGTCTTGTAAAGGTTCAAAAGAGCATAGAAATGTCTCTGAAGCAGGTGAATACTGGATTCAGAAGGAGGCAGGAGCCTTTGAATGTACTCTCGGATGGGCATCAGCAGCAACAACCGCTTATTGCTGTCCTGATATGCCAATGAGGTGGCCAGCAATACAGCTTTGGAGCTAAGAATATTGGCAATTCCAAGATCAGCCTGGACAAGTTCCACATCCGAGAGCCCATTCGGGAGAATTGAGAGAAGCCTCAATAGTTCCTTGCTTCCAGCTGTGATCCGTGGACTTGAAAGAGAGAGACTGATGGAAGCATCCAAATTTGATTGTCGGTTAAGGCCTACCGAGAGCATAGATGTTTTCTCTGATTCCCAGCGTGATAAGATATTGGGCAAGCCTTCATAATCTGTCAGATGAGCAATGAGGTCCACAGCCAGAGGCATGTTGCCTGTGAATCCCAAAAGTTGGTCCACCTCATCAAAGGTGTAGGCATCATCTGTGATATCCATAAAGGTTTGTTTGGCAGCATCATCTGATAGGGGTTGCAAAGGCAATAAAAATGGATGAGTCCATTGAACGTGAGCTGGCCTCTCGGCTCCCCGCATCGTGATCTGGTCAATATAAATGAAAGCATAATGAACAATTGTGTCACACACCATTAATGCAAGGTGTCCAACCTCGCTGAGCAGGCACAGGAGCTTTTCAACTCCTGCTCGAGTTTTCATAGGTTCCCATACCGTTTCCAGGTTGTCGAGAATCAGAAGAGAAGCTGGTGTCCTTGAAAGATGCTGGACAACAGCCTTTGTCAAATCCCGGCCAGGATTTAATCCGAGGTGCAATCCCAGAAGTGCGGCAAGTTCAATGCTTGTGGTTGCTGCTTCAGCACTGACAAAGAATATGTGCTCAAATTTGGAAGCAATGTCTGGGTGGTGGGATGAGGATTTGATGAAATCCCACAAAAAAATCTCACACCTGTTTTCCGACTCGTTGAATGTCCCAAGCACCTATGTCTGAGGTACAGCAACATTCCAGGTAAGAATCATGTACTTACCGATGCCCCTTCCGAGATTATACTGGTGTCGGAAAGGGTTTCAACCATTTTGATCAATTCACTGTGCATGAGGTCGGCCCTGCTTTTGAACTCCCTAGCATCATTCAAGGTCTCGCCCTGGGTCTGAATCTAGGTGCATTGTTTCAATCCACTTCGAATGAATAACTAATATGAGTTTTACCCCAAAAACCTCCATCGCTTGATTCAATCCTGCATGGCAGTCTCGGAGTAAATTCTTCATCTCATTAATACGGAACAAGTTCTTGATTTTGTTCCCCTCCTGCTGTGTTTCAATATATGTGTATATTTTGTGAAGTGTTCTACATCCAGATTGTGTCAAAAGGTGTGAACAACACCAAAAGAACTTACTCCATAAATCTCCCAACGTCATACAGCATTAAAGGTGGAAGAGAACCCACAGTCTCAGATTTAATCACTGCATTCCGGCGCCCCATAGCCGCACTTACGGCGAGCTCTTGCCAGTTCTGGCTAGCTGTGGCTATGCTTGGGCTAGGCGTGGCTAGCCGCCTAGCCAGGGCCGACTTGCCACACGTGCTGGGAGCTCTTGCCAGTTATGGGTAGGTCCCCGACGGCGAGCTGTGGGGATTGTGTGGGGAGATCTGGGGAGGTCCGGGTAGCCGTTCGGCTAGGCTGCCAGCCACATGCGGCTAGCCGGCTAGCTAGGGCCATCAATGCCCTTTGGCCAGTTCCGGTGGGCAGATGCCGTGGCTAGGGAGCCTCGGAATGCAGTGAATGTAAAGGTTGAGGATTCCATACACAATTTGGTGAATGGGCTCCATAACCTGTGCACATTCAGTTTTATTTCTCTTAATATTCTACAACATTTGAGCTGCTGCACTAGGGAGAACCGTGAACCATACCTGAACTACATTGATCAAGCTTTGAATGGTGTTGGCAATTGATTGCACGAATGGTGGCCCAAATGCATCTTTGAGCTCCGTGAGCAGCAGCAAGGTGGGGGTCAAACAAGCTATGGTGTTGTCGAGGCGCATGTCAGTAGCAGTAGGCAGGTGGGGCATCGTAGAGGTGGGATCGAATTCGAGGTCTGTGTCTCAAATATATATGTGGCCTGTGACAAGTTTCCGCGCATGGGAAGAATGCATGCGGCAATGGGCAATCCTCAAGCTCCGATTGGACGCAACTGCGCTATTCTTTTGTGGCATACTCGCTCCATCGCTCCACATATCTACCTTTGTGTCCAATCCCAGCACATCCGTGCCACGGTTGATCGCAAGATGCGTCAACATGATATATCGGGCGGAAATACTACTTTTGTAACTGTCGCCACGATAATTAAATCAAAAGGGTATCTTGACCCGCTCACCAAGCTATCGAGAATGCTGCATCAAATCAGAAGCAGATGGAGCGATGGAGCAGGAGATGAGTATGCAACGAAAAAAATAGCGCAGTTGCGTCCAATCGGAGCTTGAGAATTGCCCGCGTACATTCTTCCCATGCGCAGGAACTTGTCACAGGCCACATTATCCGTTCTTTAAGATTTTGCTCATTCGGCGGTGCCCATCACGTTGCACATGTTGCATTTGTGCTCCATAAGGCTTAATTAACTCGTTTTTGCTCTTGCGCAGTGCTCCCATGATCTGCTACGGACTGCGATCTTTCCTGCTCTCTCACTACGCGAACTGTCCATTTTGGGCTTGCGTGGCTTTCGAGGTGCAAAATAGGCTATGTCTGCGCTTTTATACCCGTCAAAAGAGCCATTCGCTTTCTTACCGCTTCCCCCAACATTTCCCCAGCAATCATCTCTGGACCACCTCGCAAGCAACGCAGAACTGTGGTTCTTGATGGTGACTTCCTGCCTCTTTCCCCTGCCCTCTGCGCCCAAGTGACTCTGCAACCCTGGCCATCAATCCCACTGCAATTCCGCAATTGCGCTGCCTCAAGACTTCTTTCATCAAGGATAGCGAGCCCGTAACTCTTCAAGGTAGCCCAAATACAGTCTCCTCCCCCTTTCTTCTTCCCCCCATTGAAAACTACAACGCGGACCTTCAAGGAGACGGATTAGATTCACTTTCCGTTTCGGTTTCCGCGTCGATTTCAGCTACCTTGGTGCGGAGATATTGAAAAATGTTCGGTGAAGTCGGCTCGCATTTCCACGTCTGTCCACCGAGTCACCGCGGGCGGGACCGACTGCCACGCGATCAATGCGCGAACCTTTTCGCTTGATCACCCAGCATCGAAAAAATGGATCTAGCTGGGAGCGTAACAGGTCACTCCGGCGTTGTTGTGGTGCGCTCACAATCACTTTGATCTTGATTCGTCGGTTGTTTGCAGCTTACGACATCCTGCAACTCGCACTAACGCAAAGCGAGGTTCGCTACATTTTTGAACACGTATGGGGCTGAATATTTCATTGGTGAGTGCAAATTCCAGTTTTATAGAGCCGTACTCCCTTCCCTGGATTTCGAACTCTCTTCGACTCTGGGCTCTCCATCCGAAACCTCCCTCCACCTTTCTGACTCTCCAGTCTTCCGCTGGTCTTGATCTCTTTTCCTCCTGGGCGACGTAATTCACTCGGTTACTCTCCCCATTCCACACAAGCCTGTCAGGTTGTGAGTCCTACTTAAAATCATATCTATCATGTTGCACCCATCATGTCTTGAATCATGAAGCCAACTCTCTAAGTGTTGGTCACGAATTGTTGCACTCTTGCTGTTGATCTTGACCACTGGCACTATGTGGAACATAAACTCATTTTGAAACCAGCCTTGATCGAGCATCACCGTCTGGTTGTTTATCCTATGCATCCATACTTCGTTTCGATTTCTCTTAGAGGTCGGAGCGTAGCGGAGACCCATCTTGTATATATTTGAGACACAGACCTCGATTTCGATCCCACCTCTACGGCCTGCCTACTACTACTGAAATGCGCCCCGACAACTTCATAGCCTGTTTGACCCCAACCTTGTTGCGTCGGGGAAAATTCTAGCTTCATAACACTTACTGTCGCCACGACAATTAAACCAAAAGGGCACCTTGACCCCGCTCATTAGTTCTCATCCCAAGCTATCAGAAATGCTGCATCAAATTAGAAGTAGATGGCACTTGAATGGAGAAAGTGGAATTGAATACATGCCAGCCGTGGCCACCTAGCGCCGTGACCCATCGGGTGGAGCAAACATGGAAAAAAATAATGCAAGAAGTAAGCAGGGAGATGGACTCATGGAATGGGGTGCACGATCGTCCCCCGCCATCCAAAGGTAAATTATTCCAGTGTTTGAGGGATTGATGTGTCCCAACACCCTCCGCGGGAGGGAGCTATACAAGGACCTGCGGAGGAAAGACTGGCCATGGATGGGAAACGAGAGTCAGAAATGGTTCAACGGAGCATTGAGTGTTGCGAGTCGGGATGGAGATTGTAGTTCGTCTCGTGATGCATGTGGTTGGGGTTGGGCGAAAATCGAGCTTCACTTCGAGCCACCTGAGGGCGAACCGAATTTAGTCCGCCCGGTTTGAGGTTGCGATTGATTCAACTTGGGGATGAGTGAGTTCAAATGCGAGGGCGAGGGACAAGACGGAACTGGTGCTTACTAGCGCGTAGACAGCGGGCTGAATGAGTTCAAGCCCGCCATGCATTTTCCGCAGGTGGAAGGGAAAGGATGCATGGGATGGAACCGGAGTACGATGGATGGCCCTGCGAATCACGAAGACAACATCTCATCTCCTCAGATCTAAAGTCACCTCGCTACGGCCACGATGTGTGACATAGAATCTGCTTCTGATCGAGCAAAGAGGATGAGATAGAATGAAATACGGGGAACCTACCGGATACAAGGGAAGGACATCAACTGAAGGCTGATTGTTATTCTGCCGTCGTGGATGAGTACTGGTCCGCCGTACCTTTTATTCCTGGGTCCCAACTGGGAATCCAGATCCGCCAGTACGCCCCCGCCTCTCAAAGAGCGGGCGAAAGGGGGAACGGCGTGGGCGGATCGAGGCTCGAGAAGTCGAAAATCGTATGCTTTTAGGGCGGTTCGACATTCGAACAACAAGCACGCGAGCCGAGGTTCATGTATCACGCAGGGGCGTATGGGTAGGAGTGAACGCAAAGGCAAAACCAGGGTTAGGTGCGGAGAGGGCGAACGGCGAACGCGGACGTCGGCTTGTGAATTGCACCGGATACGAGCTGGAATCAAAAGGTGTCTGAGGTGCGAGGAGAAGTGGCGATGCGAAAAAACAAAAAGAAAACGGGAACAGTAATATCTCGCCTCGTCCTCCTCACTAAAGCGGGGTGAGCAAAGGAACCGGATGGATGCAAGAGAAGTCACCCTAACCGGACAAATTCCGTATGCGGGCAACCAAAATTCGAGCGAATGATTGAGGTTCCTCCATGGTATCAGATGCAGGCGGATGTAGGACGAACGAGACCTTCGACCCGCAAACGATCCGAGAGAGGCGGAGCACTAGCGCAACCACAGATTTGCACTCGGACTCTGAGAATTATTCGGTGGGGGAGGAGTGGCCCAGCCTGCCAGCGGCGCGCGACCTGGACACAAGGGGGAGACGAATGGGGGACGGCGCTGCATTGAGCGGGGTCTGACCAGGTGTGCTGTGAATCGACGCTTGCCAGTGTCCAATGAGATTTAGGGAGGTGCGATGGTGGTGGTAGCGCAGGACTTGGCAAGTTGCGGGTACGCCAAGCGAGACGTCGATCTGCGGATGACCCTTGGTCCGAAGAAAGAGCAAGATGTGCTTTTGAAACGACGAGACGAAGGCTGAGACTGTAAATCAAGCGAGGCACGAGCGACTACTGATTCTACAGCGTCTGTCAAGAGAGACTAGGCTGAGACGCACCGGCCCGAAGACCATCGGAGCTACGCGGCGGCGCGGGGCGGCGCAGCTTCAGGGCTGAAATCTGGGTACATGCAAAGACTGAATTCTGGCGCACTGGATGCCTGTGGAGAGTAGAGTCGGTGAGATAGCCATCGAGGGAAAAGTCCAGTGCCTCATCGCCACTGATTCCACATGATCCGATCAACGCCTTTCTCTTCCGCCATCTCTCCACCAAATTTGATTATGAATTCTCCCTGCTCTGTAAGCAGATGTCGTGTTCCGGAGGTTTTTCATCAAGCGCACAATCCTTGTCCGCTGGGAACCTCAACTGGAGGCTCAGGTTCAGAGGAATGCAACATTTGCTGAACACCGAATCCGGCCCGGGTGGTGGGAGATCTTTCGGCAATCTCCAACATCACCGCGGCAACGCGTCATCCTGTACACACTACTTACCCGGTCCTTGCGCCACACCTTTTTTTTTGTTTTTGTGGCTGTCCCGCCACATGGCCCGGGAGTCCCTGAACCGAACCGAACTTTTCCATCACTAGCTGGTACCACCCTGGTATGTCTGCCGTCGGCAACATCCTTTCTCACATGGAGCTCAAATGTCATTCTTTTTTAGACCACATCTATGGCGACTCCCTCTCAACCAGAAAGTCGGAGCAATGGGAAGGTCGGGTCGGGTCTGGGTCGGCCCGACCCGACCCGACTCAATGGCGGTGCTAACACGTGCAAGGCCTAGAGCAGGCCATTCCAATTGCGGTAAAAACGCCTGGGTCTGAAAAAGGCAATTTATAATATTGTGCAGTGCAGTGGCCAGCTACTGTACTACTTCTGCCTTACACTCCCATGTGCACCAGACATCTTTCATCTAATCTGATTCCTTTGAACTTGCCTAGTAGGCAGTTCAGAAAAATGGTGAAGAAATGTGCTCAAATCCACATTGTAAAATCAGCTTGGAATTATAACAGGACTGGAAATGATATTCATTAAGTAGAGTTCAATATACCAACCAGAATAATCAATCACTGACTGCTCTCAATTGGGAAATATGTCACGCACAAGTACGGAACCAGTGGCAACCGATATCTGTAGGTGAGAAATATGTATCTTGATCAAATCAATAGAAAACAAATTAAATTATCATTTCTTCTAGTCCCGCCTTCAATTTCCTGTCATAAACTGCATTTCTTGAAAGACAACACAGAAAATAAGTCAGGGTGATCAAAACAAAGGTACTGTACTATTACGACCAAAGGTTCAGGTGACGGGTGACAGCCGCCCGTGAACTGAACACTTTTGGTACCTGTGACGGTGACACTCAATTTTTCCGAGCCCAAATAGGCAAAAAATGTCAAAAATTTCCGGTCCGGCATCAGCCGGACCTCATATAAGGGAATTTAATATGATTGCCGATCAATGAACACCTTTCCCAGTGAACACTTGAGGTGACGGGTGACACCCCGTGAACCTTTGGTCGTAATAGTACAGTACTACAAAGGTAAACCAGTCATATCTGATTGCACAAAGCTGCAGTGACCTTCTTTAACGATAATCGGAGACACATCCAATATATTGTCTTGCGAAGCCCAAAGAATGGTCACCCAGAATTACATCCGGCTTTGCTTACGCGTTGTTGACGCATCAAAGCGCACGTGTGCCTACACGTGCTTGGTCAGGTGACTCAGGTCAGGTCGGGTCGGGTCCGACCCGACCCGACCCCCCCATGCATCGTACGCTCTCCTGAAAATCTGGCCAGTATCGCCTCGCGCCGCTCCGCAATAATTGCAGGTGCAGCCGTCTCCACTGTCGCCCACTTTATTACTGTGGCCATCGTTGGTGGCCTCCTGTATCGCCGCCACCGTCGTACCGCAAGACTTTTGCCAGCGCAGCGGACGGAAGCGGAAGATGAGCACGGGTTTGGAAACACAATGCCTGGCCGATGATCAGAACGCATGGCGCCAACGGCCAAAAAGAGTCGAACCAACCTAAGATTCAGCACTATATCGTCCGGTCGCGCGGCAGTTCCGACTACTGCGGCTCGCTATCGTTGCAGAATCTTCTGTGGGCCGAGATACCGCTGTCGAATCGACAACAAATCGCGCCTAGTATCAGTCATGACGGTGGCGATCCGACGCCCTCGCATTGCCCGGGGGTTCCATCGACCGATCCGACGCCGAATTTGCTAGCGCTACCCGCCAGCACCTCCACTGCCTCATCAGAAACCCCGCATGAAATCGGTGACATCAACATTGACGACCGCCTCCGAACATTCTAACCAATCTCTCCCGATTGATTCGTCAGCGTCTCGCTGCCATCCGCCTTAATCCAAGGATGGTGAAGATGCGTGAGGATGCGTTCGCCTTTATTGCAGTTTCGTGAGATCCTCGGCATGCCAATTCGACTCGACCTCTGTGCCTCTTCGATGTGCAATCTCTTGCGGCCATGCCCGTAACACGATGGCGATAATTATATGTGATATAAATCTCTCTTTTCCAATTTTAAATGCGGACCATTCGGCGGCCTTGGCTGTGCGCTTTCCATTTAGCGACTTCCGCTTTACCGATACATGTTCTTGGCGTGAGTTCTTACCTTTGCGGATCTACGGAAGCTGGAGACCATTATATAGGACCGTACCCTTGACGATTCTCCAGAACCCATCGCCGTCCTCTTCCTTTATTGACATGACCACATTAGGATTTGGAACCCTAGGTGAGGACTAAATCTTCTGTTCATCCACCTCTGCTGCCCACTCATTTCTCTCTCCTCGCCAGCAACGATTTCCCCCTGACGACTCGCGACACGAAGCCAGACAATCCATACGGTTATGTCCCACAAGAAACCGTAGCCATCCTATTCCTCGTGCTTTTCGGCATCAGCACCGGTAACAATAATCCCCCATTATCGTATAGCGAACTACTGATAACTGCGAACTAGCCCTCCACGTCGGCCAGGCGACATACTACCGCATATGGTGGCTCGTGCCAACAGCGGCGCTCTGTGGCGTTGGGGAGCTGCTAGGGTGGAGTGGAAGGCTGTGGTCTGCGATCTCTCCCTCTGTTGATACGCCCTTCCTGATCCAGTGAGTCGATTGAAATTTCATTCTACCAGACCCTGGGCAAATCTGATCTCCGCTCGACAGAATCTCCACGACTATCATGGCGCCCACCCCCCTTCTTGCTGCGATCTTTATTATCCTGGCCCGTGTCATTCACCAGCTTGGCACGTCGTACTCTCTGATAACCCCCAAATGGTGTACGTGGTCCTAGATTAATTGGTTTGTGGCAGTTTAATTGACTGTTCTAAATTCTATTCGCAGATACGATTCTCTTCCTACCTTGCGTGAGTCACCCATATCCTTATGATATTGGTTAACCGATGATTCAGGATATGATCGCGCTCGTGTTTCAAGGCGTCGGCGGCGGAATGGCGTCCAGCGCCGACACTCTCGCCGGTGCCAACATGGTGCGTCACTCATTCTGTGATCCAG
>WIQG01000565.1:0-65027 GCA_014925785.1 Mycena galopus ATCC 62051 | reverse complement strand
ACGAGAGCATTGATGACGTGGTCTCCCAGAGGCAGAGTCGACCAATCCCCTTGAACTTTCGTGCCTCAAGATATTCCTTGATCTGACGATCCGGAGTTCACGCAGGTTAGGCCCCCGTTCTGAATATGGTGTGCCTCAAGGCTCAGGGAGTCAGCTTGCAGATACGTCGATGTGCTGAACAGCAGCGATGCGAAAAAATGCCAAGTTGGGGATGAGAAGAGCTCGGAGAAATAAATCCGACTTTCTTGCTTCGACGCGTGAGTACCGTGACAGAGAAGAAGAGCGACTTGAACTTAACTTGGACAAATTAACTTGCCCTACCAAAAGTTAACCCAAGTAACTTCCAACTAACTTTTGTATGGTCAAGTTAATTTGTCCAAGTTACTTCGTTAACCGCCAAGAAGAGCCAAGCGATGTGGCTGTACAAAAGATCAATACATCCTACTTACACCACCAAGCACGGCTCACCTCTCGCTTGGCTTACATTCCTCCATCGCCACTCGAAATGCCTCCCCGACCGCCCAGATTCAACAAGTTCTTCCGCTCCTCTCCCTCCACATCCGCATCCCCGGTACATAAGAAGCCATTCCCCTACCACCTCGCGGAGCCCTCGCCGAGCAGCTGCACCGCGAGGCAAGGGAGCGCGCGGAGCGGGCGAAGGTGGAGAGCCAGATGGTGGATTACCATGCGGGGTTTTTGGGGAAGGTGCTGGTGCAGCAGGAAAAGTTGAGGGATGTGGGGAGGCGGGTGGGAGAGTTGAAGGAGGTGGTTCAGGCGGCGAGGGTGAGGGAATGGGCGAGAAAAGGGAAGGGGGAGGGGAAGGAAGCGGTGGAACAGGTGAGGACGGTGACGGGCGCGGTTGAGGCACTGCGGGAGGGGAAGACAGACTCGGAGGAGGAATTTGACGAGGATAAGTCTGCAGACGACGCGTCTGCGCGTTCATCGGCGCGGTAGGATAGAAAACTCGCGAACGGGAAACAAACAAGCGCGTCTTGGGTACGGTGAGCTCTATTTGCAGCTTCTCACATATTTAATAGACCTTTCTAGCTGGCTTTTGTCCACAAGGGATGCGTCGAGACGCGTGGATGTGTATTGGAAGAACACCCGCAAGCCCTCCTGCGAAAGGCGCCTCTCATTTGCCGAGGAGTGGATTTCTCGGGGCACGTACTGCAGATGCCCAGCACCCTTCCGCCAAAGAGGCTCGCACGACCAAGGACGATTCTCTCCGCTTGACTTTGATAAATTGCTCGTACGGAAATAATAACGCCTTGGCGATCGCGATGCACAAAATCAAGGATTGTACCACTACTGGCAATTTGCCCAGCTAATTTGTCACTTCCGTTGTGCCAATGGTAGCGGGATTGCCCTTCGACGAGCGACCAACCTGCCTTGAAAACTTCCTCTTTCACTACGGAGACGGAAGCTCAGAGAATGATGTGCTCGACTGAATTACGACTCTACGTCTACACTCGGTGGCACCCGCGCTCTCGCGTCGCCGAAACGTACATACAAGCCTCCCTCTGCTCAACAATTTCTGGAACAGAAAACGTACACCATCCCTACAGAGTCGGAAACTGGTTTCAGAACATCACGGTTCATTCTTTGCGCGCGTGAATCGTCCGCATTGGTTACTCCCAGCGGATTGCGGGTGGGCATCCGAGGGGAGAGCGGCAAGTCCTCGTGCAAAAGTACCGGCGCCATCTGCGTATGGATTGCTCTTGTAGCTAGGCCTGGATAGCTGAACACCCGCGCCTTTTCATCGCTAAAGGATCGTACCAGTTTCCCCCCGCTTAGTTCCGGTGCGGAGGACCTCGAGATCGACCAAATCGCACGCGGGACCGGCGAGGATAGAGATGCATAGAGGGGAGCAGCGAATGACTTCTGAGCGGAGGTCGCGGACATGACGCCCGCGAGCAGCGGGGAACGCTGATGAGGGTGTTTCACATCGACGACGACCGCTGTCTGCGGCACGCTGCAAGAGGGTAGCCTGGCGTCGCCTTCTACCCGCTGTAGCTTATCGGGCAAGGCGCGCAATCCGTGTAGAGCTCGGGATTGAGAGCACAGGCAGTGGGGGTTGGAGGTGGTCGTGTCAGCGCGCCGGTGGAAGGAAGGAGATTGGATGAGCTCCCCACTCCCTCCTCCCTCACCCCCGATTTTTCGCCCTCCATTCCTACGCATTCGCCGCTGCTCTAGCCTCATCACCATCTGCATCGACTTCCTCCCTCTTCCGCCAGTCGACGCACACAAGAAGCACGAGTCCACGAAGACGCAGAGAGCATCCAAGCTGCCCAGCCCAGGCCTCGCAGCGCTGCGGACAGAGTGGGGCCTTCCGGACAGATGTGACGTCCTTTCCTGCAGCATTTTTTTGTCCTGCGGCTACTTCGGCGCCCGCGGATGATAGTATGTCTGCGATGCCCGAGCGAGCAGCGGCGGTGGCTTGGTGTACCCGTATAAGAGCGGGAACGAGGCAATATCAAGAGGGAGGGGCCCTTGGAGAAGGAGGTGTACAGCGCCATCGCGGACAACGGGCATGCCAGTGATATGTCCTCTCTCTCCGAAGTATGTACGCCCTGCCAACTCTATTTGCCGCTACCCGCCCCTCGCCACATCCACGCAGGCGGCGGAAGGGAACGACGATGCGCGCGTGCCGGCCGGAGGCTTCGAACGAACAGCAACATGCCAGTTTACCAAAGTGCAGCACCCCGAGAGCCCGCGAAACTGAAGCAGACGCAGTGGGGGGCGGGTGTGCGCGCAGACGGCTGCTGCTCGTCGGTGCTGTCGGCGTGGGGTGAGGATTATGGCAGCGGCGTGGGGCGGGGTATTCTCATGTATATAGCGTGGATACCCAGCTTGTAACTTGTACCAGGCGATTACTGAGGTTCGTCGGAGGTCGTCTGCGCCCGCTGTTCTTGTAAGATTCGAAAAGATTCAGATATTGCTCGTTCCATCCCAAACGAGTCGATATTTCCGTACAAAGAAAATATGATCCCGTTAAACATACAAATTCTAGTTGACATTGTACACGTTCAAGCAATTTGATACAAAACTATTCACGTCTCCGACGCCACCCCGTTCCGCCATTCCGCCATCCAATCTTTGTGTTCTGCCTGCTGTTTTGCGCGTCGAGCTCGTGCGGCAGGCGTATTGGCGTAGAGGGTCAGCACGAGGAGCTCGGCTTCGGATTGGCGGCGTTCGTCGTTGTCCTCTACCTCTCTGTTGCGGCCTGAACCACCCTGGAGCCCCGCAGATTTGCGCACATTGGTAAATTTCGTGGTCGTTACCGGTCCCAGCGGCGCAGCGATCGGAGGCGTGGGGCGCTTCCGAGCCGTGATGAGGTACTCGGGGCCTTGCCCCACCACTTGAGAGCAGCAACACCATAGTTGTAATTGAGCAACAAAGGGGAAGCTTTGGGCTTTTTGGTATGTTTCTTGAAGGCGGCGTCCTGGTTGTTCGGGATATCGCGTTTCTGCCAGTCACTACCCATCAGCCATTGTAGCGTGTAGCGAGGATTTGTGGAGTATTTGACGTCTCCAAAGAGATGAGTCTTGTTGTTGGTGCGGGCAGGGATATCTTCACAGGCAAGAACGAGGTTCGGAGTCTGCGAGAATAAGAGGAAATTACGGAATCTCGCGAGAGAGGCAACACCTTTAGAATGACCAGTTTCTTTTTATCGATCAATGGGTGTATGGAATTCGAAACAAGGATGCCGTTCCGGATGTCGTTGATAGTCGTGAGATTAGAAACGTCCTCGTTCTCCTCCGGAATCCTACTGTGAACAATCTGCTTCATCCACTGCGTCAGGAGTACGTTTAGCCAATCAGCATAGATTCAAATTTGGCCACAACGTACCGCGTCGTCTTTGCTAAAGGGACAATATGGATTCCTCGGCAAGATTCCTCGTTCATATTTGTGAAGGTGCAGGCCACGTCTCGTTCTGCCACCAGACTCCGGAAATCCTCGCGAGTATCAGTATTTTCGGAAGCGTGGCTGTATGTCAGTGCTTCTGGGTCCACAGCGTGCTCAAGCACATCTAGATCGAGTCAGCCCCGCGACCTGTGAGCCACCGGGGATGCCTACCTTCTTCGCCCTCGCGAACAAAGTAGTACACACCCTCGCCAAGAAAGTCGCCGTCGGAGAGAACTTCGCCGTCAAAATCCTCCCTGGCGATGGTACCGTCCACGCCCAAGATGCAATAGCCTAAGAATCGGAGGTATTTTACAGGATGAAGGCAAAGGGAAGCGGCCACGTCGACAGGGACGTCTAGTACAGCCCATCCAGCTCGGGTGCCAAGTGAAGGCGGAACGCTGGCTCGGGCTCCGCGTTGACCATGTTGAGGGTGGAGGAAGAGTATAGGCTTGGCGACGTCAATTTCCTCTTTGGGCTATCCTTTTGGTAATTTTCCCCTTTGAATTTTTTTCGAATTCATTGGAAGGTGTACACAACTCAGATGAAGGGGTAGAAACATGGAGATGGCTCAGGACATGGGTGGACTATCGAAAGTCGTCCAAAGGAGTGCAGTGACCAGATGCAGACTACGGGTGGCAGTTGAGGCGCTGCGGGATGGAAAGAAGGCAGACTCGGGGACCAAGTCTACAAATGACACATCTGCGGGCGTCCAGGAGTTGCCCCGTCCTAATACGCCTGCCAATGTTCAGTGGCCGGCGCGTTATTTTTTTGTTAGAAGCAACCTTGGCAGAATGGAAGCCAATTCACGGATGACTGACTTGGCCAATGAGACCCAAAAAAATCCCTGTCTTGTCTCAACTCTCCCATTATTGAATTTTCCTACCGCCGGTCCAGATCTTGAATCGTAAAGCAGTGTATCGTGGCTTGAACTTTACCGTTTCGGAACCCTAACCCAACCAAAATACCTCATCTCCTTCCTCTGACCGCGATATTGCTCGATCCTCTTCTCGTACGATATTCTTTGCGTGCGTGTCGTCTCAAGCGCTGTAATTGTCGTCCCTTCATTCCTCAGTCGCGATCGAGTAAGAATTAGCCCTTGCCATTCCTCCTTCGGTGATTCGTTGCGATTTTGGCAAAGTAACCACTGATTAGAATCAGATTATTCTCTTCTTACTCTGCCCTTTACTCCCGGCGTGCAAAAGATTATACATTTCCATACTCACTACACGCTCTGGCGACCTGATGCATGTCTACACCTTGGTTCAAGCGGAAAGCTCGCCTGCGCGCGCTCTTGAAGACGACCGCGGACGAGGACGAGGCCGGCCGCGCGCTTGACCGCATCCTGCACGGCCAGAACGTCATTGGCAAGACTGGTCTGTGGCCTCTACAGCTGAATTAACTGCAGTAACTCAAATCTCAACTGCGCACCAGCCAAGACGGTCGAGATGACGCCCTGCGTTCCAGGACGCGGACCTGCAGCTCGTGGGGACGCTGGAGCGGGGCCAGTTTGGTCTAGTGCGTTGCGTTCATTCCGATGGTTTTTTGGTTTGGTTTGGATATTGACGCGGTGCCGCAGATCGACATCGTGAAATGCCACCTTGACGGCTGCATGTACGTCCGCAAGTCGGTCGAGCGGCGCTTTGCGCTCCGCGTGCGCGAGGTGTGTCGTCCCTTCCTTGTGCGTATGCAATGGCTAACGAACTGCTGGTCGTGTGCCAGCAATGCTCCCCGCAATTCGAGCGCGACATCCTCCTCCGCGCGCGTGCCACGGGCTCCGTGTGGGCGCCGCACCTCCTCTGCGCGTTCCAGACCCCGACGCACCTCAGCATCGTGATGACGTACGCCGAGGGCGGCTCGCTGTGGGACGTGCTCGAGTCGAGTCCGCTCAACGGCGGCGGGGCGGGAGCGGGGGCCGCGTGGCGGAGGCGGACATGGCGTGGTGGGCGCCGCAGATCGTGAGCGCGGTGGGGTGGTGCCACGAGCAGGGCTTCGCGCATCGGTGGGTCTCAGTCCCTTCCCCACTTGCCATTTTTATGCAATCCAAAACGAAACGCTAACGCTTTCGCGCACAGGGACATAAAACCACACAACTTCGTCCTCACCCCCGCCGCGCACGTATCCTCATTGACTTTGGCTCCGCCGCGCCGCTCGTGGGCCCCGAGCGGCGCGTGCCGAAACGACACTGTCTCGTCCCGTGCGGGACGTGCGACTACATCGCGCCGGAGATTCTGCAGGCGCATGAGCAGGCGTTGGTCGACCTCGAGATGGATTTTAGCACCACCACCAGCAGTGCGCGGAACGGTGAGGGGAATGGTGGGCGAGAAGGAAGGAAGAGTACGGCTACGGCTTCGAGGTGGACTGGTGGAGCACGGGTGCGATGCTGTACGAAATGGTGTATGGCGTCGGCGCCGTTCTTCGCTCCCGATATTCGGAAGACGTATCTGGGATCGTGGAGCATGAGGTGTGTGCCCTCTCGTCCGTTGCATCGAGAATTTTTCGGTTCTGACAAGTGTACTTGGGTGATATAGAAGAGTCTACGTTTCGACGCGGGCGTGCAGGTGTCGGCGCTGTTTCAGGATTTGCTGCGTCGGTGAGTGCTGGGGCAATAGTATTGTTTTGGGCCCGGTTCTGCTCTCAAAATTGGGTTGCGGGGCTCAGTCTTTCGTGGCGATTCCAAATTCAAACGACATAGCACTCTATTTTTCATACGACGCTGACCACCTTCAAGGTTCCTCACTCACGCTGACCGCCGTCTCGGCCGCGAAGGCATCCATGAAATCCACGATCACCCTGCCTTCGTCGAAGTTAACTGGACAACGCTCTCCACTGGTGCGTGCGTTTGTCCCATCGTCTTTTCTAGTCTTGTCTCCTTCCTCCCCACACATTTATCAACTGGTTTTATTTTATAGACACCGCGCCGCCTGCGCTTCACCTCCCTCAGTTCACCTACGCCGAACCCTCGATGGTGCTTCCGTCTGTGGAAGAGGATACATCCCACTCCCAGGGCTTCGCGTTCTCGGCGCTGTTCCAGTCCTCGCTCATGAGCGCAACCGCCTCCCCTGGTGCTGGGCTGCACCAAGCCACAGCCACGCCGCGACGGAGCACGATGAGTAGTAACATTAGTCTCGCGCCGCAGGACGACGCGTTTATCGGGTTTTCGTGGGGCCCGCCGGACGATGCGTTCCCCGACGTGTCGCTCCGAGACGCAGACCGCTCGTCCTTCGACCTCTCGCGACAGGTGGACGTCGACGGCATGGCGACCCCCCGTCCCGCGCGTCTCGGTGCC
The DNA here is from genome assembly GCA_014925785.1 of Mycena galopus ATCC 62051. Classification (NCBI taxonomy): domain Eukaryota; kingdom Fungi; phylum Basidiomycota; class Agaricomycetes; order Agaricales; family Mycenaceae; genus Mycena; species Mycena galopus. The sequence continues at coordinate 57,835 of WIQG01000565.1, read as the reverse complement.
CCCGTCCCCGTCACTGCGACTCCCAACCCGCGGCTGCGGAGCGTCGTGCACCACCCTTCCACAGCCACCCCCGCGCCGGGCTTCCACTCCTACCCCTTCCTCACGCCCGCGCGCGCACCCCACGCGCCCCCGCCGCAGACGCTCCCGCGCAGCACCGTGCGGCGCACCGCCCCGGGCACCGCGCGCCGCGCCGTCTCGGACCGCGAGGCGATGAAGCAGCTCGCGGACTGCGTCGGGATGAGCGCGCGGAAGAAGGTGCTCGCAAGCGGGCGCAAGCCGCGCGTGCTCCCCGCCGTGCCCGGGCTCGTGGGCATGGGTATGGGTATGGGTGTGGCGCCCGCCCCGCCCCTGCCCGCGCTCGCGCACTCCCTCTCCCAGCGGCCGCAGGCACACGTGCAACAACAACGACGCCGGTCGAGCACCGGTACGAGCGCCGGCACGGGCACGAGGCGCCGCGGCTCGCTCCCGCCCGTCGCGGTGCCCGCCTTCGGGGAGTCGTCGCAGGGGCAGCTGTACCCCGCGCGCGCGCTTGCGGGGTCGTCAGAGGAGGATGGGAGGGAGACGGAGACGGAGAGCGATGGCCCGCCGAGCCCGAGCCCGAGCCCGCGGCCGGGGAGCGCCATGTCGATGTTGTCGAGAAGGAGCGGGACGCCGACGATTACGGGCACGTTCACGTCGCGGAGCGGCATGCTGGGTATGGGCGGTGCGTCGGGAAGCGGGATGTTGGGCGGGGCGTCGGGGAGTGGGGCGTCGTTGAGTGTGCCTGTTTTGCACCCCCACTCCCACTCCCACTCCCGCACCTACCACAGCAAGCGCGGCACGAAGCCCGAGCCCGAGCCCGAGCACGTGGTGGTGGCGAGCCCGACGTGGGAGGACACGACGTTCGACGCGCTGGAGGACAAGCACGCGGCGATGATGGAGGAGATCATGATGCTTGAGGACCGGCTGGATCGGTTTTCTGCGTCTGCGCTCGTGGGAAGTGGCCGCACTCGGTGAAGGTCTGAACAGGGAAGATGAGTTGTGAGTGCGCAGCGCTTGGGAATGACTTTTTGTTTCAGAACGAGAATACATACTGACGTCGGTGTACTTTAGCGTTATATTATAGGCACCGGCACATAATAATACTGTATCCGCCTAGAGATTGTACTACTGTACACGCTCGACCTCGAGTTTGCTTGTAATATTAGGCTCTTTTGCTCGTGGAGGCAGGAAGGTGCTGCTCTATCGCTATTGATGATGCGGCACTGGCTCGACTCGGACTCGACCCAGAGATCTGTTTGAGAACCGGCTGGATCGGTTTTCCCAAGGTCGTGGGGAGTGGCCGCAGTCGGTGAGTCCAGTTTGCCCCGCTCTTCGACAAGAATTGACAGACGGTGCTTATAGCAACGTCTGGGGACTACCTGCGAATGGACAGAAAGTTGCTGTTCTATTCCTGACATTATCTGCACATGATAGGCGCCAAGAAAAACAGTTTTTCCCTCAACTAACGTGGGTTCTTTAAGCTCCTTAGAAGTTCTTGGCCTATTTTTAACAAGCCACCTCCTCGACTCGAGTCTCGGCTTGGTCGCCAGCAGCGAGCGCTCTTTCTCTCTAGGGTGCTCCGGTCTCCTGGTTTCCTTTTGGGGTCAAGAATATTGCGCCTATCGCTCAGATTATTGACTTGGGTTCTATCGCGCCAAGACAGGCACCTCAAAATCTCAGGAATGTCCAGAAGACGCCAACCTCGAACCGGCAGTCGCGGCTGGGCATGCATAAATGCTTCGCTTCTAATAGCACCACCTGCATTCCACCGCGCTGAGATCGCACCAGCATGTACGCCCACGCCCGTAATATCGTCCGCAGGCTCGTGCACTGCGACCTCCCGCTAGGCACTGCGCGCCTCGTCTTGGCAGTTTTGTCGTTCGTGTTCTCGATCGTCGCGGGCGGTCTGTGTTTGAAGATCTGGACCAAGTAAGCAAGCACCCACAAGTTGCTGTAGCGCTTACTCCGGAACAGACATCACACTTCGGAAAAGGTCCTGAACGACAACCTTCCGCCTGGTGTCTCGGTCGTGCTTGAATATGAGGGTGAGCGAGGACGTTCTTGTTTTGAGTAACGACGAATCATGCTCACCAGAAAAATACAGATGTGCGGACGACCTCCATCCTCCTGTTCGTCGCTAACCATTTGGTGACATTCACAAACTCCCACATCGCGGTTATCATTTTGCACGATATTTTCAAGATCATCCCGCCATTCGTCCTGCGCCGAATCAGGCTTCCGCAAAAGCCGCTGTCGAGCGTCACCCTTCCGTATCAGGCCGCAGCGTTGCTTGTCAGCACCACATGCCTCACCGTGGCAGGAGTCCTGCACACGCAGTTCGTCTTTTCAAGGAGCGGTACAGTCGTGGTCCGCCAGGGGGAGCTCTCCGCGGGCACGATACAAGCCACGCTGGATCGCTTGGGGATCGCACTGCCATACAGGGGCGTGCACTACAGTGAGTGGTACTTGTTTTGAGACTTCCGTTCGCATGCTAAATGGCCCTGGGAACAGTCCGCATTTCCGCAGAAATGCCATGGCCTACTGTATTTTTTGCACTGAGCGCAAGTGTTGTGACGCTTATAGCGTGGTACCGATTCCGACACGCGCCGGCTGAGAGCGTCACGGAGATTGTGGTGCGCGAGGAGTCCTCGGCGCTTGAGGAGGAGTCAGAGAAGGAAAAAGAGATATACATCACGGTTTAAGCCTGCAAAGGTACGAGTTCTCGCGGATGCACACAACGCACTGCATCTGCCGGGAGATACTATTTATTGTACACGCCCGAGCTTGTAATATTAGGTCCCCGCGTTGCTGTACGCCCACCGGAGTCCCCGTTTCCTATCTCGGCAAAGAACTGATTTCTGGTGTCTGTTTTCCTTTTTTAGCTCAGACACTCGATTATCGTGGACGCAAAAACAGCCCACTGCGCACTTCAAAATCTCAGGAATGCTGCGGACCGGAAGACGCCGGTTGTCGAGATCCACGAACACATGCTTCTATAATACCTGATGGTACGCGCGAATCGTGCCATCCACCTACATGGACGCCCGCACTCGTACTGTCGGCCAGAGGTTCGTGCACTCCGACCTGCCGCTGGGCGCGGCGCGCATCGTCTTCTGCTTCTTGTCATTCGTGTTCTCTGTCGTCGGAAGCTCGCTGTGTGTAAAGATCTGGACAAAGTAAGCCGCTCAAGTCTCGTCGGACCTGCACCCATAGTAAACGTTTTGGCACACTTATTCACTATGGAATAGGCATCACGGTGTGCAAAAGCTGCTGAACCATAATGTTCCATCTGGTGTCTCGGCCGTGCTCGAATACCAAGGTCGGCGCACATCTTCACCAACCAAACTCACCATGAATAAATAATGCAGATGTCAAGACGACCTCCATCCTTCTGTTCGTCTTCAACAGTTTGTTGACGTTCACGACCTCCCATATCGCCATTATCATGGTGCACGATATTTTCAAGATCATCCCGCCCTTCGTCCTGCGTCGAATGGGGCTTCCTCTAACGACAATGTCGAGCGTTACTCTTCCGTATCAAGCCGTAGCGTTGCTTTTCAGTACTATTGGTCTCGTCGTGTCTGGCGCCTTCCACACAGCATTCGTCTTTTCCAAGAGCAGCTCAGTTGCGGTCCACAAGGGAGTGTTTCCCCCGGCGACGATCCAAGCTACGCTTGACCGCCTCGGGATCGTATTACCGTACCGCAACGTGGACTATAGTTAGTGATAGCTTTCCGCGGGGGCTTCTGGCGCGTGTGCTAATGACCAATGGGCACAGTTCGCATTTCTGCAGAAGTGCAATGGCCGGCAATATTTTTCGCGCTCGGTGCAAATGTCCTGACGCTGGTTGCGTGGTACAAATTCAGATCCGCGCCGCCGGCTCCTAGCGTGGAGACCAGCGTCACGGAGAGTGTGGGGGAGGAAAATTCCGCACCGCTTGGAGAGGAGGAGAAACAGCCAGTGTAAGTTTGTAAAAGTACCGCCTCTCTTGTATGCACTAGAACTTTCGTCATCTTTTTGACACTTGGAACCATTGCGATTCAAATTATTTTCTATCGGCCCATGTCCCAAAACATCTAAAAAGCTATTCTTACCAGGTAAAGTCTACATTTGAAATTCCGCCCATAAAGGCAAGTTAGACTAAGATGAAATTATCTTCCGTAGTACCAATCCATACATCCATCCCCCCTTCGATGAGTTCTCGGAGCCCAGCACAGACACCTGGGCCAGGCTCGAGTTGACCTTGATCTGGATTTCGAAGGCGTACACAACGCAGTTGGACACGGCGAACTGAGAGTGCCCGCAGAATTTTCTGGTACAAAGGCTCTAGGATAGAGCAGTCGTGCTGAACCCTCAGAATCTGGAGGTTCGGGAGGAAGGTGGATGGGGAGTCCTCGAGGGCCGAAAATAAGTCGTCCATGAACTGCACATGGCCCTTCGCATACAGCTCAAGATGCATGAGGGTAGGAACGAAGCGGAGGCACTCGGCCAAAGCACCGATACTGAGGCGGCCACACCCTGCACCTAGGAGTAGTCTTCGGAGGGGCGGCGCAGAACGCTGCAAAAAGGCGGAAAAATCGGTCGTCGAGATTCGGAGGAACGAGAGGAATAGTGTGTCAAGTGCGGGTAATGAGAGGAATTTCAAAATTTTGTCGTCATCCTTAAGGCGACGGACGTCTGGTTCTCCCAATGCCAAAAACCGAAGGCAGGGGAGAACCACATTCTCCGCATTGGGCTCTTGTCCGGTATGAATCACGGGAAATGTGAATTCCACGAGGTTCGGGGCAAGGCGCAAAAAATGCACGGTTTCGGCGAGACTGAAGCTCCAATAATGGTTGGTGTGATCCATTTCGGGGGTGATTGCCAGCTTCTCGAGACGAGGGAATTCCATGAGGCCTCGCAGCGGCTTAATGTTGGAATCGAATCGGACCTGGCGTATCTCGAGATGTTTTAGCTGTGTAGTGAAACGGCCAAGGGTGGCGGCAATGTCGTAGTTAAAGCTCCGATGGAGATCGACTGCCAATGGGTGGTGGCGTGCGCGCTGGAACCAGAGTTCCAACATCTGAACTTTGGGGAATCCGAGATGAATGGCGGTCCATAGGGCCGGCGTGGATAGTGCTATATCGCTCCAGGTACTACACACATTGAGCAGGAGCATTGGGGCCCTGGCAGAGTGTGCGTTCAGCTTGAGGTGGCCGGGCGGAAGGCATTGGACGAAAATTTCCGACGATATTTCGAGAGGCAAACGTGCAACCGGATCGTGAATGCCATTGAGCTGGCGCTGTGCGGCGCTTTTACTCCGCTCCAGCTGTTGGAGCACTTCTTTTTGGAGGTCGATTTCGACCGAGAGTTTCATGATGAGCGCTTGAAGCTCCTGGACGGACATTCTGGGGTCACGGTGTCGTCAGATCGAGGCAAAGGGCAAAAGATCCCTGCAAGTACCAAATTCTTGAATTCCTGGCGTGGGGAAATGGAGATTGTCGACCAGGAGGCACTCACCGAATTCTAATGGAATGGATTAGATTAGATCTTCTTCTTCCTGGGCTTATCGAAGGAAACCCTTAAGTCGACACTCGAGGCAAACTTCTAACTGTACTTATACAGTGCGTCAGTCCGATAACGCCGCGAAGAGCGGCCGCTTTACATACCCAGCCCCATTTAGGAACCTCTACTCTTTCAAATTCGGTGCCACTGGTTGCAAACTTTGGCTTTTGCAGAGGACCGTTCAAGTTTCTCCAAATCAACGATAGGAGCAAGAGGCGTCCGATTCGCTAGCCGAGCACACTATCAACTTCACGTGCTCGAAGGGCACCTTCCATATCGGGCTCTGTCTCCTTTTGGATGTCTCGCTGATGTTGCATTCCATTCAGACTTTATGTACGACGTATGGTTCAATAAAATAAGGAAATATTTACATGCAGTGTATAGATGTGTGAGTATGTCAGGAAATTTTTATGGAAGCTTCTGTACTGTAATAATTAATAAAGAAACTTCCCAACTTTCAACGCACGCGCTATGCACACGTCTCTCAAAGTCTTTGGACTTGCTCCTTTCTTGAATGGTTTGAAGCAGTTTGGACACTTCAGTGGCTCTGGAGGATTGGAGCCGCCAACGTTAACTGCTGTCCATGAATCCGCGGTGATTGTCCTGGCTGAATGTGATGGTGGCGGGCAGAGTACGATTGAAAGGAGACATTCTGGGGGTATTGGGATGTACAGATTTCATTTATGTGGGTATTATTGGCACTATTTACACCAGAGTTGGGGGTTTGTTGGTAGTTCACGATGGCTCTGTTGCGCGCGTTGCCGAGTGGATTTCAGAGAGTTCAGGAGTAGCGACAGGTGCCTACCACTCCCTATCAGCAGGTTGGGTACCAGGGAACCAGTAGACATGTCGCAGGCCGGACAGGACACGTCGCAGCTTGTGGTCGCATTGTACAAACAACTGAGGTACGAGGTAATTATAGTTTGTAGCGTCTGTCTAACGAGAGACCAGTCGCGTTGTGGGAGAGTGAGAATGCTGTGACATCACCACCCCGATATGGAAGGTGCCCTTCGAGCACGTGAAGTTGATGGTGTGCTCGGCTAGCGAATCGGACGCCTCTTGGATAGGAGTCCTATGATCATCATACAGTGGCGGCAAAATCTGATGCCACCCCCAAAAAAGGAAGGTGCCATCAAATTTCCTCCTTCTCCGTTATCTCGAGCCATACAACAGATTTTCAGACCGGATTTTTACATAGAATGGTTACTAGACATGTTTACAGCTACTCTGTAATTCTGTTTTGATGAAAACAGATGATACACTAAGGAAATCCCTAAAACATCAAGAAAAACACGAAAAAATTGAAGTTAATAGTCCCACGAGAAGTCATTTTCTCGCAAGGCAACAAGGAGACGCAGAAACAACATCTAAACCTTCCTGGTGTATTTCTGGAAGTCCTCTGATCCCCAGATAGCCGTCAGCGCGTCAAAAAGTTGTGGAGGTAATTGTTATGAAACTCTGACTGTTCCATGATCTTGTCCTAAGATATTTTGTGGAAGAGGAGGGCCTTGCGCTTGGTAGGGGTTCACTGGTTGTACTTGCGCACTTCAGACGCGTTGTCAGACATCGTGTTGTGGTGGTTGTGTGTGAATAAGGAAGAGTGACATCATCATGGTGCTGGCCCGTTTCTGATGCAATCCTTCAAGTTTTTAATCAAAATAAAATTACAGAGTGGCCGTACAGATGTCTAGCAACCATTGTATGTAAAAATCTGGTCTGAAAATCTGTTGTATGGCTCGAGATAACTGAGAAGGAGGAAATTTGATGGCACCTTCCTTTTTTGGGGGTGGCATCAGATTTCGCCGCCACTGTAGCACGATCCAATCATCTAATCATTTTTGACCTCCATTTAAGTTCAACAGTGCTACAATTCCGCCGGATCCGGGCTCCACTAAGGCAACATTCGCGTTTTGCAGACTTCTTAAACCCCAAGGTCACGACGGAAACGAAAAAAGGAATCTGGCTGAGGATTTCGGCACTGGACGGCACTCCACTTCCTCTCGCGCCGAAGAGCGCAGCATGTGATGCTGTTGAGCCCATCCTAGGCTGTCGAGCAGCCAATAGGAAGCCCGTAACCATGTGTGCAGGCGGTTCTTAAAGTCTTTGGTCTCGTGGGAGTCGTGGCTGGCCTGCCGTATAAAGCGCCGAGTGCCAAAAGCCACGGCAGTCATTTGGAGGGCCGCAGCGAACAATCGCCATGTGATCGCCGCGGCAAATCACGATCATCGCGCAAACTTTGCTAAAAGTTGCCTCTTCTTCCTTTACTCTTGCCACCACATACATTTCCACTTCAGCACTGGAAAAAGCCTTCACAGAGGCTTCTCGACTCTGAGGTGGATCGCTGCCGCTTCATAGTACATACTCTTATTCCGACTAGTGCCTCAAGAGTCAGGAAACGCAACTAACGCGACTGGGTCATCTGTGTGTCTTTTCCCGAGTCCATTTGGCTGGGTGCGGGAGACTCGGTTGTTCTCAATCTTATTAAATCCTTTTACCGTTCGTTTATTTGATTTACACGTTCCCTTGTACGTGCCACCCAGAAAACGTTCGAAAAGGTGTACAAATGTCGGCATGACGAATGGCCTGTAGGCGTCCGCGAAGGATGGTGATTTTAGCTTGGATGGGAATGCAACTTCCGGCCCAAATAGCTCTCTCAAAGCTGAGGTGCGTTCGATCAGCCAAACACCCAGCTCAAAATTCAAAAAGCGACTTCTTCTCTCCTTTATTATAGGTCAGATTAGCATCTGTTTTTAGATTCTGACGCAGATAGGTCATGGCCGAGATCGAGCTCACGATTTTCCGCTCTGATGCCAGTAGATCCCTTGATGTTCCTTTTTCGGTCATGCTTCCTCCTCGTGTTCATTTAATCTTCTCAAATCTTGTTGCACTTGGTAACAGGTTACAGAATGGGTGAGTTCATTCAACATTTGCGTGCTCAAAGGCAGTTCAAAAATGATAGATATACTTTGCGACCGATACTGCGCAAAAATTGAGCGCTTTCAGCGAACCCTCGGTATTCTTGCTGCGTGGTTCTCTGGTAACACAATGGTGGCTAGTTGGAAAACGGTGGACAAATTTTGCGATTCAAACTGTGAGTGCAGGTCTTGCCATGTTCGACGTCCAGGTTCAATTCTAGCCGTCCAACTTGACGTTTCGAACACAACGTAATTTGCTAAACATTTGGCACTGTCATGTGTTTTGCCGCTTGAAGTGCGTGGCTTACTTCCTCGGGACCCACCAATTAATTTTTTCAGCTATCGGATCTTCGTGTGAGTTCATTATCGGCCCGAGTACCAAGAGTATTTGACCTGATCACCGATCACTCCCGGTCAATTCGAAGAACTTGATGCCGTTCCTGCCGATTGTCCTTTCAGCAACAGGACGGACCCTGAACTGCGCTTTGACCTCTCGTTTGGCCTCGCTACTTTTTGTATGCACCACGCACCCTCTCATCTCCTTCTTCCGCCCCATTTTCACGAGACAGGGCAAATTACATCATCCGTCGTTGATGGTTGAACCGGCTTTGCAAGCGGGGCCACAGAGATAAGGTGTATTTGGAAGATAACAAGCATCTTACACTCTGCCTGCCCCTATGGCTGAAGACGAGGAGGACTGGCAGGAATACAAACTGGGCGGTTACCATCCTGTCTCAATAGGGGATTCCTTTTCTAATGACCGCTACCTCGTCGTCCGAAAGCTCGGATGGGGGCACTTTTCGACTGTCTGGCTGGCACGCGACAAGAAGTGGGTTCCCCCGCGCCGTTGGATATAGTGACTTACATGTGCAGGATGCAGCGGCATGTGGCGCTCAAAATCGTCAAATCTGCGCCGCGATACACTGAGACAGCGGTGGATGAGATAAAGCTTCTCCAGCGCTTGGTGACATCTTCAGATCTCAACACCCCGGTATCGCATCCAGGCAAATCTCACGTCATCTCTTTCCTCGACCACTTCAGACACCAGGGGCCCAATGGAACGCATGTATGCATGGTGTTTGAGGTTTTGGGCGAGAATTTGCTCGGGTTGATCAAGAGGAACCAGGTGCGTCCAAGCGCGTTTTCACGGAGTATCAATACGATGCCGGACACCAAAGAATAAAGGCGTCCCCATACCGCTGGTAAAACAGATCGCCAAACAGGTCCTACTGGGATTGGATTACATGCACAGATGTTGCGGGGTCATACATACAGGTGAGATGCTCCGAAATCGATTTTTCTGCTCCACCTTATCCGCACTCTGTAGATCTCAAGCCGGAGAACGTCCTCATATATATCCCCGAGGTTGAGTCGGTGATCCAGACCGAGCTCACCCTCCCCTCCTCCGCTTCCTCCGCCTCCACATCGCATCAGATGCCCCCGCCGACGACACTGAAAGGCGTCCCGGCGTCCTCTGGGCGCGGAGGCAACCTGACCCCGGGCCCACGGCATCACAAAGTCAACGTCAATATAACGGGAAGCCAGCCCCTGCCGAGTACCAGTCCAAGCGGGAGCTTTGTCAGCCTCTCTTCGCTGAGCAGCGCCAGCAGTGGGCGATCGAAGCTTCCCGGGCAAACGTGGGGGCTTGGGATGCTCAAAATTTCTCCTGACGATACGAAATCCAAGGGGAAGGAGAAGAGTGATAGCGGCGACGATTTGGGCATGTCCGCGCTCTCCATGTCTAGATCCGCACCGGCGTCTATGACTGCTGTGCCCGTTCCCGGCCCCTCCCACCCGCCTCTGACGCTTGATCTGGGCAGTCGCGGTGAGAAGGTAGAAGGCGAAGAGGGATGGGTAGAGGAAGTGGTGGATGAGGCCGACTACGAGATGATTACGGTGAAGATCGCAGATTTGGGGAACGGTCAGCCTCCCTTTGCCTCGCTTTAGCGGTGTCTTTATCGTTTGCCCTCAGCGACGTGGACGAACCACCACTTCACAAACGATATTCAGACCCGGCAATATCGATGTCCCGAAGTCATACTTGGGTCCACGACGTGGGGGACGAGTGCGGACATATGGAGCATCGCCTGCTTAGTGGGTCTAATCCAAGTTTCTGCTAGAGCATGAATTTCAACTCAATCTCTTGACTAGTTGTTCGAGCTCATCACAGGCGGGGATTACCTGTTCGATCCAGCTCAGGCGCCCAGAGATGCTGGCGGTAAGCCGAAGTATACCAAGGACGACGACCATATGGCGCAGATACTTGAGCTGCTCGGGGACCTTCCCGACCATGTCCGCAGGTCCGGGCGATGGAGCGGAGAGTTTTTCGACCAGAATGGTAAGCCTTTATTTCATTCCACAGACCATAGCACTGATTTGGCTCCCCAGGAAAACTCCTCCATATCTCAAACCTGCGACCATGGCCGCTGCCGGCGGTTCTGCACGACAAGTACCTTTTCCCGCCACCGGAAGCGGACGCCATGTCAGAGTTCCTTCTTCCCATGCTGCGGCTGGATCCGGACGCGCGCATGAGCGCCGGTCAGCTCGTCCAGCATGCGTGGCTCAGCGATGTGCCTGACCTAGAGCGCACGTTTGGGAGTGCAGTCGACGAGGCGGACGCAATGAAGCCAGTCGAGGGTACTCCCAGCGAGGTCCCCGCCCCGACTTCAACTTCGAGCGGCGGCGAGAGTGAGAACGCAATAGCGGCTCATACTTCCCTCGTTTTTGACGAGGAAACACCTCCTACTCCTCGTCCGGGTTAGAGATATATTAGACTTTTAACTTAATCAAGCCTGTTGTATCCTTGTTATCCACATGTTATACAAACACTCATGTCGACCGATAGACTTTCAATTGGTCATATTCGATGAAAGAAAAAGTGTAATGCCGAGAGTGTGGAAGTATCTCTCGTTTACGTCGACTCGTTTGCAAAACTCTTGCCTCTTCCATGTTGTGGCTTTACGACAGAACATCCGGAGGAAACCGTGAACAAGTGCCCGGAGAATTTGTGGTCAGGAAGTAAAAAATCCAAAATGAAGCTGGACGCACAGGGGTTTGAACCCTGGACCGCATACAAAGTTGAATCATAAGATCTTGCAAAGCATGAGTGATACCACTACACCATACGCCCATAAAGGTTTGATCCTGGAGTGCATCCAGGGCGTTGGAAGGGTGCCGTAGGGTTCAATGACGTCAAAGAGAGGCCCACGAGGATCATTGATGACCAGATTTGGAAACGCCGTTCCGCATGGTGCTAACAAACCCATTTTGCTAGGAGGCAGACAATCGTGGAGATGGTTTTAAATTTCAAGCGGAGCATTTGATGCGGTGGAGAATGTAGCCCGCGGTACGTACGTCATCGGCTAACGGCGTCCTTCCGAACCGTCGGTCACAGAACGTCGGTAGATAGATGTCGGAAGCGCGGGATGAAGTAAACTTGGCCCACAGGTGACCACAAGGCCCCATTTCGGCCGCAAGGGCCATAGTGGGAGTTGAGCCAAGGAGGACCGGTGGAGGTATTCAGCATTCTCCCCCAAGTGCACGGGAAAAAAATCATTGAAATGTAGATCGCGCTCAAATCTTGGCAACGTGCGTCGTTGGACCGTGTGGCGTCGGCCCGATGTTGATATCCACAAAAAGTGATGGGTATCGCTCGCTTGCTTCGACTGCCTCTTGTCCTCTGCTCTCATCTTGACCGACGATGAGCGACCACGATCACGAAAAAGTCCCCGAGGGCGCCGCCGAAAAAATTGCCGATAACCGCAGTGACCAATCGTTGTTGGACGAGGCTCACGAGGAGGGTATCAAGCCCATTTTCTTAGCCAAGTAGGTCGTGTGCTGGCGAAAAGACGAAAATATGCTGATCCTCCGTAGGGTTAGAGTTCTCAATGGCGCTATTGCGGAGTGTGGGTTGGGTCGGTATGTGCCAGAGCTGTCTCCTCGCAGTTCGCGACTAATCCTTGCTACAGGTACCAGGTGGGTTTCTGGGTTTCCCGCTGCTGTGGTCGACCACCGCCGCACATTCACGTGGAATGGGGCGAAAGGATGGCGGAAAGTGATCGTGTGACTGACTGTGACCACCTAGTGGGAGTTGTTTTTCAGTGCTGGTGCGCCGTTGTTCATTTCTTGCGTATACAACGCCTTGAAAATTATTTTGCAGGGTTTGGGTCAGTGTGTTTGCGATTTTATGTCGAGTTTATTGTGATGCATCATCCCGATCAGTTGGTTCGCAGATAGTGAGCATCGTTTTCATTTTCGCCTGTTCTCTACAGTGGACTCTACTGACGCAGATGAAGATATATGGCTTCAAGCGATCGCTATTTTGATGCCTGCCATTGCAAACCAAGTTTGTTCCTTCATAATGTAAAAATTTATAAACCCAACCATCTTCCCAGCACAACTTCCCGGACTATTCGAGCAACATCCGTATGGCGACCTTTGCCCTCTACTGTGGCTTGATCGCGGGTGTAATTGATTTCTGAATCCTGCGCGCATCCTATACTTACGTCCCGTCTTAGGCGACTTTCTGGGGCATGACATGCGACGTGATCGGTAGGAGAACAGCGTGGAACGCGACTCTATTCCTCTCTGGAATATTCGGGGTTGCGTGCGTATCTTGTTTCTATTTGGACTATTCTCATGTTCACGTTTTCACTAGTGCCGGCGCTTCGCCAAATTTTATCACGCTATGCGGTGTGTACCAGTTAAATTTTACTCTCAACTTCGCTGAATACTCCCTTTCTTCAAGCCATGCTTGCTTGCATCGGTGTGTTGAATTCTACTATCGGTAAACAATACTAATGATGAGGGTCAGGTTTTGGTGTCGGAGGTACAGCTTTCACAAACTTTATTTGCGATTATTCAACTCGTACCGAAATACAGGCAATCTGCCCGTTGATGGTGCCTTGTTTTTGGAATTCCTTCCCGGAAAACACCAGTACCTCCTCACTCTGCTTTCCTTGTGGTGGGCAGTTGGTCAGGTCGTAGGTTCTCTGATTTCTTGGGTATTTTTAGCCAAGTGCGTTATTAGTATGTCCAGGACGGGCACATCGCTAATTAACATAGGTACTCCTGCGACACCACTTTGGTCGGCAAGCTTGTCCTACAAAACGGCAGTTTATACCAATGCGACAATACGAACAACAACGGGTGGCGGTGTAAATTCTCCCATGGTTGATTTTATTCAAATTGATGATTTTTATTAGATTCGTACTACACTCTCGGCGCGATGATGGTATTCTTGGGTCTCCTCCGGATTTTCATCTTCCCCATGGACGAGTCGCCCAAATTCCTCGTCGGTTTGTCCCGTTTGCCCGACAGAGACAGTTCTCAGTCTAAAGATTCTCTACAGGAATTGGCCGAGACCAAGATGCCGTGGACGTTGTCCACCGCATTGCCAAGAAAAATGGAACGACCTCGAAGTTGACTGTTCAGGATCTCCGTGATGCTGCCTCGCCGTACTTGGACCCGAATAACTCTGACCCAAGTCTTGCCGACACGCACTTCAGTACTTGGGGCCTCATTCGAAACAGTTTGTGAGTGTATTCTTGCATCATGTTGAAGTTCGATACGTTGATCAATGTTTCCCAGCGATGACCTGAGCGGCGAGAATGTCAAAGGGTTGTTCGCTACTCCGCGCCTCGCCTACTCATCCTCCCTCATCATTTTCATTTGTGAGCGCACATTCTTGAGCTTCCGTCCTTTAATTCAACGCACCGACAAAATGCACGCAGATGGTGCTTTGGGCCTCGCATACCCTCTATTCAACGCGTTCTTGTAAGTGACCGATATCAGCACTTAAATATATACTGTTCGTTGATCTAATCTTCGTTAAGGGGGGGTTACTTGGCGGCCCGTGAAGCGGACACGGGCAACACCAGTATTGACGCGACCTATTGTAAGCCACGCACCCGCTCCTATATCTGATTGATTTCTAATTTTTTGTGTTTGCCAAGCTGCGTACACCTATCAAGCAGTATGTGGTGTCGGAGGGTCCATCCTTGCCGCCGTCATGGTTCAGTGGTCCCGCACCGGGAGAAAATTCTCCATGGCGTCAGTATACCTCCTCGCGAAACAATAAAAAGCAGAAACTAAATTTGTTTTGTTCCTTTGCAGATTCTTCACAATCATGTCCGGCGTCTTCCTCTTCGCCCTCACGTCCGTATATTCACTCTTCCGCCCTGCTCCCGCTCATCGCATCTATGATATTATTTAGTCAGGCGAAAACATCAGTGCAGGTCAACGCCTTGGTTTCGATTGCGAGCTTCTGGGAGAACGCCTTCTACGGGGTATGTGTTGAACGAATTCTGTTTCAGCCACATGACTTTAAATTTGACTCATTCCTATAGGTGTTGTACGGATATGCGCCGGAAATCTTCCCGACTCCTCGTCGTGGAACAGGCGACGCCTTCTGTGCTGCCGCCAGCCGTGTGACTGGCCTCTTCGCTCCGAGTCAGTCGAATGCATCCAGAGCGATATCACTCATGTGCTGACTGCTGTTACGTTCCAAGTCATCGCTGTCTACAGTAACGCAGGAAAGACTCCTAATGGGTATGGTTCCCGCCTCCGTTCTCTTGTCATTATTCAACTGTTCTTTCCTCAGACCTGTCTTTGCCAGCGCGGCTATCTTCATATTCACGGGCCTCACCATGTTCGGGCTGCCTATTGAAACTGTCGGAGTCACCGCGTAACTATCATCTCTTTCTTTCCACCGTTGCATTCGCTGACGTTTTCTTCTAGCTTGTGATCATAGATGCACATCACGTTGTTTGCATATGATTGGTCGATTCCTCAACGCGAACTGATCACGTGTAGATTTGAACAGTGAACACAAAACTACCTTAAAACTTATGAATTTTTTTGAATATGCCTGACGTTGATTGACGATAATTGTCATTTCCTGAATCAACACAGCTGAGACCGAGGTTATGAAAACGGATAAGGTGTGGCCAAATCAATGCAATCAATTATTTCGAACTCAGCGGCGGTACGCCATCTCGCTTTATTTCCGCCATCGTCATGTGCGCAAATGTCGACCTATTCATGCACTCAGACCCCCCGCTTGTCCAAATGACGGCCGCGGCAGTCCGATTGGCTTTGTGCCACAAAAGGTCAAGAAGCAGGGTCCAAAAAAATCAATTATGGCGAGAAGGCGGCTGGTAGTACGACCGCCTAACAAAGTTGATCAATTCGATGGGGGTCCGGTAGCAATAGAGGACTATTGGAGAACTGCGGGTTTCATTATTTCATGCTTCTTTTTGAAAAATAGACATAATGCATGAAAAGATGAGTTGCCAACGATAGTATCATGTATGTGATTAAGGATACGACTCGAATATGACGGTGTAAATATCAATGCGGGTATTTGGAATATATCTGGAAGAACAGGGCAAGGAGACAATATACTCGTAATCAAAGCATGAGAGCACAGCAAGGATGGACAACAAAGAAATGGGAATTCAAGACTCAGATTCAAGCGCGCGGTGCCGGCGCAGCCACACCTGCTGAGCTGGCGAGAGTCCAACAGTAGATGACATGTTCATGTCGTCAAGTCGCTTCTCCCCAGTCAACTATTCCGAGCTGAGTGAGGAGGGCAATAAACGCGAGGAGGGGTCCTACCTGGATATTTTCCTTCAAAACGCCGATTTTCCAGGTGCATTTGACGATCGCGAAGCAATGGCCATTGAATACGCCGGCGAGTTCTTTCCACCACCAGAGAGCAAGCGGGGTCCTTGAACCGAAAGCATCAATTCGCAAGCGTCTGGCCTGGTCATCGAGACTTGACAAGAAAGTAAGAATGGGTGAAGCCGAAAGTAGAATTGGGCGTACGCAACAAATTGCTCGTGAATGGCCAAGTCGGGCTCGAGCTGGAAATCCAACAGGTGCTCATCCATCGCTTTGTGATACGATCTCTTCATAGCATCCAAGGCCTTGTTCATCGCAGTGATGCGACGAGTGGGAAGTGCGAAGGGGATGATACAGGCGATTGTCAGGAGGATAGATCCCACAAGGGCGATTACTTGAGCGAAGGGCTCTGGGAAGAGGGTGACCCAGTAAGTGGTAGTGGGATCGGTAGGAGGCATTTTCACGGTCTCTGGCGACGTCTTCAGCTCCTCCGCTTTTTTGTATTTTTCGGAGAACCAGATTGTTTTTATAGTGATCCCCACAACTGCGCGACGCGCGTAAAGCCCAAAGGGATCCGGAGCTTACCCGATTTGGCCTCTCGAGTTGGTTCGATCGCTTATTCGGACGTAACAGCACGAAAAGTTGTCGGCTAGCGCAGGCTGGAACATACATTCCCGGAATCCATGACGACTGCAAGATAAATGCCACACAGATTATCAAGTACCCGAAAGATACCTCGAGAAACGTCAAATGGGGAAGTCGTTTAATAACGGAAAAGTGGCGTCCGCGTTCAGAGTATTTCCATTGTGACACTTCGCTGAAATAGGAGCACAGTCAATGAGAACGTCGAAGACATCAACGAAGATAACCTACCGCATCCGGGAGGAATCTATGCATAGTTGTTTAGTTCTCCGCTAGCACAGGGTATCAGGTTCTGCCAGATCGAAGCAGTGCCAGGGTGTGTGTTCTGTATATCTCCGCCAACTGATTGCCCTTAGTGCTGTATCTTCTTTAGACGCATGCACAGTCGAAGAGAACACTTCAAAGAAGAAATCACTTCCAGTTCGCGCAAAGATTTCGGGAAACAGTTCCATAAATAAACGGATCTGATAGTCTGGTAAACGGGAAGATTCAACACAGATCAGAATTAGATTCCGGGGGGCCGGAGGCAGAGGGTTTGCCTTAAGCCAAAAGGTATGTTTGGATCCGCATTCTTTGTAGATATAATCTGGACAGGGTCGGACAGGACCAGCGCCACGAAACGTGGAATATTCCCGCGCCGTGCTCACCTGTGTTGTGCCCCTTCCGATGGAGTTTGCATAGAGGCGGTAGCGCGCGGGGGCGCTTATCAAATGTTTTCGACGGGAAACTATGACATGAGAAATCAAGCCAGCCTCGAGGTTAATAATCGGTACCAGTGATGATGATAATGATATAGGTGTTTCAATTTAGCGGTTAAAACACACTAAAGTGTGCCTACAGTGACGAGAGAGATCGACGGAACTCACGGCCAAATTTACTTCCCTTCCCATTTGGCTCTAATTTTTTGAGAGCGATTTCAAGTCGGAATTCAAGGAACGGTATCCCGAAGCTACAAGGCTCAAGGTGTTAAAGTTGAAATGTATTACGAAAAATGACACTTAGCTGCAACTCTTGAGGGACAGAAGCTGAAGCCAGCGAACAAGAAATGCACGCGAATATAGACCCCGACTGAAAAAAGCCCACACTCAAATTCTGGATTTTTCGTTGCGGAGTCAGTTTGCTCAACTGCTCAAACAGCTTTCATTCCCCTTCCGGACAACGGCGAATCGCGATTCACAGCCGAGCGTAAGTATCCCCGTTCAGAAGAGAACCACATCAGTCATGTATGTGGCACACATGTGGTTTTCAATAGTAACAATAGTGACAAGGGAGTCAGAATGACGCTGGTTGAAACACGCGAATTTTCAGCCTTCACTTTTCAGTAGTACGGGTGAGGCGTCGGACATGCTGAGCTGGATGATCCTTTGGCATTGAGAAATGCAAAGTGTCACTCAACTCACTTGAGATTCGAGAAAACGACGAGACCCCCGAATCCCGGGGCTCCGATTCGGGGATCCCCAACCACAGAAACGCCATGTTGGATGCTCGCGACGTTCGGGATGAAACGCCATGTTGGATGTTCGCGACGCGAACCTAGTGCAACGCAAATGAATTCACCGGGGCCCAAAAAATTACAGCTTTACTTCCTAATCAATGGCAAAATTGCCGCAAATATTTTGTGCCCTGCACAGTTAACATGGAGCTCGCAAGTCACTGTGACAGGGTCCGGACCGCCCTGTTTCCGTGGGGCATCTGTACAATGATGCCGCACTCCCGCGATGTGCAGATTTCTTGGGATGCGGGCGAGTTCCCACGCTTCATGGGAAGCGGAGATTACGCAGGAATGTATTATAACGTATGTCGGCACGAGATTGCAATTTTGTAAGACAGGATCAACAACCAGTGGGACCGAGCGGTGTTTGCTTGATGTAATAGAGAGGTGCCGCTGACTAGGGTCGAAACGCCGGCGGCCAGAGCTTCTCATCTCCAAGTCATTCAGAAAACTCGGCAAAAAGTGGCGTATGGGAAGCGGAGATTCCTACACAGCTATTATTGCACAGAAAGTTATGGGTCGTATGTTGGGCTCCCCGATCGTCAGCACTGCCGAGAGGGGACCAAGATAGGAAACCAGGCTGTTGCGGCTGGGAATTGATATGGGGATCGCAGAGACCAACTCCTTCGGCCGCCCCTGATCTCCTCCGATGTATTATGGTGGAGAATAGGCTCTTGAAGGTGTCTAGACGGATCCTGTAGAAGCTACCTGCCAAGTTTGAGCGCGCAGCGGCTTTGGATCACATCGCAACATAGAAGCGTCTGAAAATTGAATTGTTGCCTGAGCCGAGTGTATATCCCTGTGGCACGGGGAAAAGGTCGGATGGCCGAGCGGACACAGTCTCCCGCATTTTTTCTGTCGCAGACATTTTGACTCGGGGAAATAAATTATCGCAAGTTGCGTAACAAAAATCCCGAGAATATCTGGGATCTGTTCGACATCGGTCCGCAGGCTGTTCGGCGGGCGTCGGTGAATTGAACGAACCTTGGAGACGTGTCTGCCGGGGCGCTATGCCAGTTTTTTTTTTGCTGAGTCTCCAGTGAGCCAACTTTTGGTTAACTTCCTTTGAAACTTGTTGCTTTGAAGGGCTCAGTTTGGGCAACTGAATTTTCGACGCGACATTTACATGCCATCCGGAGACCCGCAGGGTTTCGAACTTTTGGGAGGACAGGAGCGCGTGATGCGTTACTCCTGGCACGCTTTTGTGACTACCGCGCCTGTTTGCTGTCTTTCCACATCCGCAACCGTAAAGCGTGTGGCTTCATTGGCATCTCTAAAGTCCGTGAATATCGTTTAGTAACGCCAGCGTACACCGCGACGCGTCATATCTGCTCCATTGGAACCATTTCCGCGTGAAGAGTCGGCCGATGTACTTATTCTGGGATGAGGATCGTAGCGATCTGGATGGCAAGGTTGACGAAGAGGCAAGTCGCGCGTAGTCTCTCGCAGACAGACGCTTCAACAATTTATGATCTCGTACCTCGATTTGTTGAAGTCTGTTATTAAGCGCGGGGGTCCGATCAGGGTAAAAGTTTGTTACGTAATGTACACAGCCACTTAAGTTTTATTCCATTCCCCTGCGGTATAACCCATGATTTTGGCCAATTTCTGGCTTCAGATGAAGTGAGAAACACTGTTTCCATCATACTGCAGACTCAGAATTCTTCTTGACACGTCAGAATGTACAGGACAAAATCCTCAGTCAACCCATGTGACCTCAACGCGAGCTTCAACAACCAGTCTCAAATAGGACGTTAAAAGCTCAAATAAATTACAGGAGCTTCCTGGAAGTTGGAACGGCATTACTCGGTGGTAAAACACGTGGATTTCATGTATAGTACTGCTCTCGTCGCGGCCCAAGCATGAGGTGGCGGTGTACATTACGTAACAAGCTTTTACCCTGATCGGACCCCCGCGCTTAAAAAAATGGACTAAGTCGCGCGCCTAGTACATATATGGTATACTGAACTGACAATAAACAGTTTAATGAGGCCTTCGAAGCCGTGCGGGCGCTGCATTCCCGCAAGTGTCTGTCCCTCAAGCGATTACTGGAGCGTGCCCATTCCTCAAGTTGCACGCGCTTGAGGCCGAGCTTCAAATGATACGCGCTCAGCCCCCGCCCCCTCCCATCTCGTCTGAAGAATGCTCCTGTAAAAAGGGCTACTGGGGTGGATATATATGCTTCCGGATGATCTCAACGAAGACGGGCCCGTCCCTGGCTTTTCGGCGTCTAGTATCCGCCGCCTGCCGCGTGCTAAGCGCAGTCGTCTCCTCCGCACTCTTCTCGATGCTTCACTTCCGGGCGACATCCTCTTACAAATTCTCACCCTTCAAAAAAATATTCCAAACTGTCGCACGACGTCGTCGGAGCGCTCGCACCCCAACTTGCCCTCCGTGTCTTCATTCTCATCTACATGCCCCACCTTCTTCTCCGCTGCGCCCTGGTCAACCACCGCTGGGCTGCTCTTACTTCCCCGATCTCTGGCGTCATCATTGCTTGTGCCTCACCCATGGCGACCCGCATCCGCCCACTCCCCATGAGTCACCTTCAGGCTGGTTCCCACTTTATAGTGCACTGGCGCACACCACATTTAGTACGACCCTCCGTGCGCGGCGTCTCATCAGCTGCTCGTACCGCGAGACCATTCGGTTCTGGGACGTCCCCACTGGCGAGCTGCCTCGAAGTCGGCAAACTCGTCAGTTGTGTAGGCTACCTGGCAGGCGCACCTCTCTCTCTCTGTTTTTTTTTGTCGCGCTAATGCTGCTCCCAGAAGTACTTATTTGTGGTGGGATTCCACGACATTGAGTACGTACACCGCACTTCATTTTGATCCATGCTAAGATCATTACAGCTTGCGGGCCACCTCAATGGCATGCGTGCCGTGGCTGTCAGCTGGAAGAACCTCGTCAGCGCGGGGGCGGATAAGGTGGGGTTTCTCATCACAATGACCAGCTTTGTCCTAGGCCTGTCGTCCTATCCTTCTGTGCCAACCGAGACTAATAGCGTGCGTCGGTGCTTGTATATGCTGGGACTAGCCTGCTGAGAGCAAGATTATGAGTTGCAGTCAGCAGTGCTGCAGATGACTGTCAACGTCAGTGTGCAGATCGTGCAAGGTGGGTTTCGGCTGCTCCTGCTCTCAGTTTATTAGTTTTCCATGCGGCCACACCGTCCTGCAAACTCACTCGGGGCTTTTCTTATTTTATTCTACGCCCTCTGTGTCCTTCGTCCCTCGCACTAACTACAACCTCAGGTACCGACCGCTCCGAGGGCGAGCGTGTTGTGAGCGTCGCCATCGACCGCGTCGTCCGTGTGTTCTCGATTCGTACGTTTACTGTTATCCGTGATTTCAGCGGCTTACTCCTTTCTCATCTCAATTCTAGAACGCTGCTAAATGATCTCGTAGTTCCGGCTTGCTGAGCTCGGAGGAGGTGACCTCGTCCTTTCGGCCACGCTTTGGCATGTGGGGCAGACGTCGGATGATATGCTACAGTACGTGCTTCGGTTTTGTCTCGACACCGGTGCTGATAGGCCACCTTACTTGACAGATGGTTCGCGGCCAAGGGTACACAGATGACCGCAAGCTTCTCGTCTCTTTGTTCTGACTGCAGTTACTGATCACCTCCTTAGTGTGCGACTAAATCGGTTGCAGTAGCTGGAGGGCGAGGGCGAGGGCGAGGGCGAGGGCGATGCGGAGAGTGTGCTTATGGCAGCACCATCTTCGTCGACAAAGAAGGACAAGGAGAATCAGGATGCTGCGATAATGATGTCGCCGACGCCCCTTGCATCCACGAAGCCGCACACGCGGACCATGTCGACGCGCTGGGGCGGAGCCGTACGAGCGCCAGGGGCACCTTCTGCTGCAAGTACGGCGGAATACAAATGATTAAGCAAGGCCACGGCGGACGGATAATTGGTGCCTCTTCTATTGCAGGAAAGCAGGGTTGAGTGTATTTTGCATACGGTGGTATTTTTGTCTCGTGATTTGCGATTCGTTTCCCTCAGGCTATGGCTCTTGAATTTGGTGCCCGTGGTATCACGGTCAACGTGTCTAGGGCAGTCGATACTGAGATGCTGTGCGCAACAGCCTGCACCGGATATTTTCTCATGAATCCAACTAGTCTCGTATGTTATGCCCCCCGATACTCCTCGCGACGTTCTCCTCGGTAAGTGGCGCACCTTACTTATGGTGCGTATCTCATGCCTATTTAGGTGAAGCAGTGTCGCCGCTGAATATCGTCGGGTAAATTTAATCCGTCACCATGTCAATCCAGCGAACCTCATGAAAAGTGACCATTACGCGGCTGATTTCGTTGCTTTAAAGGAGTCTCGGTTCATCACTGGTGGGTTCAAAAATTACTACAACCAACTTTGAGCGAACATTTTATGTAGGGCAAACGGTGAGCATGGCTACCTCACGCTACACGCACGTCGCCTATTCGCTGACTTGTTCTCGTTTTTTTTTTGTAGATTTGTGTCAACTTCGATTAATTTCGTTGACTTTTATGACCTTCTTTGGCAGTATCCTCACGGTGCAGTACAGGTGTTGAGAAGCGGAAGGATGATGTGCCCATGTCAAATATAATTGTACCAGGTATGACTCTTCAGCGGTCTAACTGTCGAGGCAGAAGGTCAGAAGGTCTATGGACGTCGGGCCGATAGTCACTAACGGGACCGGATG
Source organism: Mycena galopus ATCC 62051 (assembly GCA_014925785.1). NCBI lineage: Eukaryota > Fungi > Basidiomycota > Agaricomycetes > Agaricales > Mycenaceae > Mycena > Mycena galopus. The sequence continues at coordinate 34,919 of WIQG01000565.1, read as the reverse complement.
CACTTTGGCTGCCCCATTTACATACTCTCCGCTAAATTACTCCAGGTCTATAGGGGCGGGTCGACGTCTCTATGAAATCCCGCGGCGCGGAGAATGCTCTCCTCGATTTCGGCTGTCGTTCGGCGTGTTGAATCAGGCTCTTGATGGGTCCATTCATCATTTTGATGTACAGGTACAAGTACTCGACCCACTTCCCAACCACCACCCCCTCGATTCTAATGGCCTCTAAAGGGATCGCAATTGTAACCGGCTCCGGTAATGATTTTGGCCTCATTGGTTCAACAGCACCTAATGTCCAGTTCCGCAGCCCGTGGGATAGGAAAGGCCATCGCCCTCAGATTAGCAGACGACGGATTTGATGTCGTCGTAAACGATATTTCCGCTCAATCAGAGGCCCTGGTTAAAGTCGTTGATGAAATCAAAGCCAAAGGCAGAGCTAGCTCTTTCCATGTCGCAGACGTGTCCCTCGAAGACGAAGTCCGTGGGCTGGTCGAAGCGGTCGTAAACCTGTATGGTCGTCTTGACGTCGTACGTATCCTTCTCCTCTTGAATGCTGGATAACCAAGTGCTGGGCCTCAATACCTCTAGATGGTCTCAAACGCCGGAGTCGCCAGTTTCATGCCCATTCATGAAAGTACGCGTTGAACTTCGTTCTATCATCCGTTATCGACGCAGAACAGTGACCAGCGATCAGTGGGACCGCATCATGAATATTAACGCTAGAGGCACTTTCCTCTGCTACAAGTACGCCGGAATTCAGATGATCAAGCAAGGCGACGGCGGTGGGCGAATTATCGGCGCTTCTTCCATCATGGGAAAGCGAGGTTGGACTTTTAATCCTTGGTGTTTCTCTCTTGTTGATTCCAGTCGAACAGGATCTCCATTCAACTTTGCGTACACCGCGTCGAAATTTGCCGTTCGGGGTCTCACTCAAGCTGCCGGTGAAATGCCTTGGGCCATGCGCATGTATCATTCACTGAATGCCCTCACTGCTGGCAGCCCTTGAATTTGGTCCCCACGGTATAACCGTCAATGCTTACGCGCCTGGAGCGATCGATACCGACATGCGTGAGCAAAGCGATTTCACTGATACAAATGATATCTTCCCATGATTGATAATTTGACCAGTCCCTCATGTTTTACCTCCCGGTACCCCACGCGAGGCTCTCCTCGATGCCGTAAGATCATTCCAGCGGGTTCATCGCAATCTCACTCCAGCCAGATGAAGCAACCGACCGCGCTGAAGGACGTCGGGTAAGCCGATCGGATGGTCTGCAATGCAGATTGAAACTTGGTGCTAACTTTTGTACAAAGTACTCCGACCGATATTGCCGATTTTGTTTCTTTCATCGCCTCAAAGGACTCTCGGTTTATCACTGGTGAGTTCAAACTTCGAAACTTCACCGCAGAGATCAGAGCAAGTTTGAACTCTTTCTGCAGGGCAGACTGTAAGGAACGTTCGCTTGTGCACGTCGCCCAATCGCTGACCGTTCCCTTCTTCAATTAGATTTCGGTCAATGGTGGAATGTATTTCGATTGATTTCGCTCTTGTATGGAATATGCTTGCCTTTAAATTGGAAAGGTACTTGGATACTGTCAGCTCGGCTGGTTGTAAACGAGGTGAATGCATCCAACACTGAGAGCAGTTGAAGTGATTTCTGAAATTTCAACCACCTTCCTTACGATTTATCTCCGATGCTCCATATTCGCGTCCACTTGTTCCTGAAGGTACGCATCGTTTGGTTCAACTGATCACATTGCCTTGCTTCCATTTCCTTTATCCAAGTAATCAGAAATGAGTAGCTGGTTTATCCACGGGTTCTACTCGAACTTCCTTCCTCTCAGCTAAGATAAAGTGAGAAGACTGCCCAAGTTGAGTAGATCTCCCGCAACCGCAATCCGCATTGGAACATTGTGGCGGCCCGCGCCTCAAAGCTCTTCGACTGATATTGTTGCTTTAGTTTCCTTTATTGCCTCGAAGGAGCCTCATTTTAACACAGGTGATTTCAAAAATTGAATTTCGGACAATTCTTGCATTGTTCTCTTCGTTAGATTTCATTGGCGCGGTATTGATAAACGCTGCACTTATTCATGCTGTTTCAGACTTCAGTGATGATATGTTCCCACGGTCGAGTGTCGGTAGGGTCTCCACTCAGACAAACCAAGTCTGCATCAAGCGTAGTAAAACGTCGGTCTTACGACACCCGGGAGGGTTCATTCACGAGATGTGCTTTTCAGTAGTGGCTACCTGCCGCGCCCCAGCAGTGTTGCAAAGGCTTTTTAAGAGAACTCCCCTCCTCCCCTCCTCCTTTCCTGATTTCGGAACCAAAAACGCACCCAGCACTTCACTCGTGCACTCGCTGGGACTCGGCCACAAACAGTCTTCGTCCATTGAGACACGGGGGGAAAGCTAGTCGCTGAAAATGAATCCGACGACGTTCTCTGCGAAGGCTTTATTGAGCCTTTCCCAAACACCAAATATATGAATCCCGAACCCTAATATATAAGTTAAAAATATACAAATTACGCAGTCCCGCGAACAGGGTGTATACAGAATTGGAGAGGTGAAATGATGGGAAAGAAACGGCATAAAGATTCGATCGTTGGTTAAACTTTCGTGGTTGAAATTTGTGGACATGTATCTTTAACTCTGAGCGTTAGTAGGAAAAACCAAATATCCGAGGGAAGGAAAACAAAAATTCGAATATAGAGTCATGCCTTCGGTGAGAGTCGAACCTAGATTTGCAACCTAGTCTCTCGTTGGTCTCTCGTAAACAGACACTACAAAAAGTTGGCGCTCGTGCCTCGCGTGTTCGTACGTCACTGCCAGTGAATTCTAAGCACAGCTAGCGGAGGAAATAATATCTGAAAGGGAAGAAACAAATCCGCGTGTGCAAATGTGTATGCCTTCGGTGGAAGTCGAACCCACGGTGTCCCGACTCTTCATCAGCGCGCTCTTTGCACATGATTGGTCGGTTCCTCAACGCGAATTGATCACATGTAACTTGAACAGAAAAAATCTGGCACTGGCGGTTTGTTGATTGACGACAATTGTTTGTTCCCCTGAGTCAATAGTGCAGCCGAAAATATGAGGGGTGAGAATAAGGCTTGTGCATGGGCCATCTTTATCATATTCGCCGACCTAGCAGTATTTTAGACATATTTATGAACTCGGACCAAACTCGGACTTCCGCTTTTCCAAACGACAACCGCAGGAGTCTGATTACCTTTGCGTCATGATGAGCAAACGGGTGAAGAAGCAGGGTTCGAAAAATGCTCAGTAATCATGACGAAAACGATGGACAGTACTTACGGCCGCTTAAAAGGGTTAATCAACGATGGGGGATTCGGTAACAATACTTAGGTCCCACCCGCGAGACATTATACTGATAATTCTGGGTTTTATTTTATCTCGTGCCAATTGGTATATTGTCGATAATCCAACTGCGCCTTCTGGTTCCGACCGTAGACATGAAATTTTGGAACAAACATGGTGTACAAAAATATATGATCTGCTCATAGTATGCAATGCACGGAACAGGGTATACGATTTGAGTAAATGCGGTTAATGGGAGTATATCTGCAAGCAACGGGCGAAGAGACGATAATCAAAGCAAGGGCGCAGCAAGGACAGGTTTAATAAAGAAAGCGAGTGGGAATTCAAGACTCAGAATCAAGCGTACAGTGCCGGCGCAGCCATAGCTGTTGAGCTGGGGAGAGCCTAACGGTGGACGCGGTGTTCATATTGTTGAGGCGCTTCTCGCAAGTCAACTATTGTGAGCAGAGTGAGAAGAGCGCCGAGAGAACACAAAAGCGACGAGGACTCCCACCTGAATTTCTTCCTTCAGAATGCCAATCCGCCAAGTACACATAACGATCGCAAAGCAATGGCCATTGAATACGCCAATGACTTCATTCCACCACCAGAGAGCAGGCGAGGTGCCCAAACCCAGAGTATCAATTCGCAAACGTCTCGCCTTGTCGTCGAGACTTCACAAAAAGTGAGATACGAGAAGGAGAAGCAGAATTCGACGTACGCAAGAACTTGGTTGTGAATAGCCAAGTCGGGCTCGAGCCGGAAATTCAACAGGTGGTCATCCACCGCCTTGTGATACAATTTGTTCATAGCATCGAAGGCCTTGTTCATAGAAGTGATACGACGACTGGGAAGTGCGAAGCGGATGATACAGACGACCGTGAAGATGATGGATCCCACGAAGACGATTATTTGAGCGAAGGGTTCGGGAAGTAGGGCGACCCAGTCAGTGGTAGTGGGATCGGTAGGAGGCATTTTCACGGTCTCTAGCAATGTGGGTAGTTGCTTGTCGGTTCGTTGGGCTTTATATATTTTCCAGAAATTGGGATTATTTTTATGATGATCCCCACAATTTTGAGAGCACGTAATAAAGCACAAAGAAGTAGAAGCTTGCTCGATTTGGTAAGTGTAGCCTATACATGTGATTGAATAACCCAAGATTAAAATGATCGCCGTTACGAGAAGTTATGGATAAAGAACGGCAAAAATTAAATGGGGAAGTTGCTTGATGGGGCAAGGTTGGTACCTGATTCAACTCCAACTAGAATATACTAGTAGAATCTTTCTCAGGTGTTCTTATGTGCTCCTAAATGACCGGTATAAGTAGCATGGTATGCTTCTTCCGTTCTTGCGTTTCATGTTTCTTCCGTAAGAAACCTCGAAATAACGTTTGAGCGTGGTTAACGAGGTCGAATAATTTCCAGAGTGGAGTCTTGTGCCTCGACAACGGAGATACTTATATGATGAACGTAGTCATGGGGCTCAGGGCGCTACTGGAAGTTGCTTACATCCACATGAATGTTGTGTGGTCTCTCGTAGACAGACCTTTATAAGTAGTTGAACTCGTACCTCACTATATGAGGGTTGTATGGAGGGGGTTGACCAACGCGAAATTTTATGCAAGGTGACCATGGATCTGATATATTTCTCCCCCTCAGTGCTGTATGAATTTGCTCCGGACACTACGCAGTCTGTACAATTGCTTGAAACAAATGAATTCAAAACCACTTCCACTGGCAGTGTCTGCAGGGCAATAATTCAACGTGCAGTAAACCGTGACTGGACGGAAAGTCAAGCGCACTTCAAACACATGAATTATAAAAAGAAATCCAACATGCCCATATCCCAGGCGGATACGAGGACCCGGAGGCGGAGAGTGTGGTCTAGGCCATTGATTTGCGAAATACTTGCATCTCGAACTGGTTCCATCATCGCGCCTGCCGTCGATATCAGATTCATACCGCACAATCACCGTCTAACTCTTGGTGGAGGTTGGACCAGAGGGGTGGGAGTGAGTGGGGCGCCTATTAGATGTTTTACCTGGCATGAGAAGCCGGACCGGGTTAGGAATCAGCAACCGGCACCAATGTACGGTTTTTGATGAAGCGACCAGATGAGCCTATGGCGCAGGCGTGTATATAGTGACGACGAAGACATCGACAGAACTCCGAGCCAGAGTTTCAGGTAGAATGGTATCCCGTAAAGGTCCAAGATCCGTAAACTGGAATATATTGGAAAGGAACCACATTTTTCGTCCGTAAACCGGACCTCGAAATTAACAGCAAGTGCTGGGAAAAGTCTGATGGCGAAAAATTCTACTACCTGATCAGAAGCCATGAAGCTTGAAAGCTTGAACCCCAGCGAAAACCCCGTATGCTCAGGTATGCCAAAAACTGCTCAAATCTGTCGACTTGATCAGACGCAGAAATGAGCAGAGGGGAGCATCGGAATGAGCATATAGCAGATAATTTTTCTGCTGTGATCTGCTCGCTTCTGCTCACTTTATGCTCCAATCGATCATGGTCTGCCCCTTTATGCTCTGCTAGATTTATTGCGTCTTTCTGAATATTAATTGCAAATATGTATTATTCAGCTGCGCAGACGACATGGCAAACTACACTACACTACACCGAATCATCATACCAATTGTTCGCCCGTTGCCCGTCGCATCCACGCCGCTATGAGTCCAGTAATCCCAAAGCAATAGCCTGCAGGAACCGTGAGCATTGCATACATTGACCGCAAGGTTATCACATACCGTATGCATGGGATCGGGATCGGATGGAGTGTGGATGGGCGGCACCGTATCGATTGACCGATATGCAATTGTTCGAACCGGCGTCCTGCATGGCGCATCCAGGAAAATATGTTATATCAGCAGAGGCGGGAAAGATATACGTAGTCTTACCTGGACGACTGTCGTAGCATGACTGACGGCATATAGGATATCGATGCTGCAAAACAAGATCAGCACTCTGGGTGGGAACAGGGTATGCAAGCCCACATACCGTAAGAGTAGTGGTACTAGGTCTCTTGTCGGCCTGCGGCATCATTGGGGTGCAGCGTGACACTGAGGTAGTATTAGCTGGAGCTGCATATCAAAAAAGTCGGTCAGTGTGCGTCAAACTACAGAAAATGTCGTACCAGCGGAGTCAAACCCAAAAATGACGCTGTGAAGCCTGCCATAGGATCCCAGATGAACACACAAACTAAAAAAGAGCTGTGAGTTATGTAGCCTGATCATCGAATCGCGCATCTAAGGTACGGCCTATAGAAAAAGCCCAATGATAAAGGGAGGAAGAGTATGAAGGAGAGGGGGTTGGCGAAACAGCTGAGGGCCAATTAAGAGAAACAGAGCAACGAAAGACGAAGACACGTACACCTTGTATTCACCTTGATCTCCCGGAGATCTGCGACACGAACCAGGCTCAAACTGCTTTAAAAGTCGTTCTAAGACGTCCTGGAACTTACTTATACACGAAATGAGTCTCGCGGTACAATCCAAGAGCCAAAAAGGAGCATACCTTGAGCGGAGACAGGCAGATCGATAACGATCAGCGGTCTCTCAAAGCTGGAGGTGATTCAGAAAGAGAGAAACCGGTAATAAAATATACATACAGCTCACCGTGCGGGCCCGATACAGCGACCAACCACCTTGCACGAAGGAGAAGAGCGACATCGTGGTGGTATGGAAAGAGCTTGCTGTCACACCATCACAGTCACATTGATTTCCTTTTCCGGTGAAGTGCGCGACCACTACTTGTGCACATTGCATTTTATTCAATACGAGTTCGCCCTTGTGCACACCCTCGTAGTAATATGTTTCTACCGAGGCCATCTTTACCCTGTGCTTATACTAGGCTGAGCAAGTATCCGAACGAGCCTTAAGATAACTGGGCAGCCAATATATTAAATTATTGTTGCGGTGCTCCAGAGCGCCTCTAAGATCGAGGGAGAGTTCTGAAAACATTGTGGCATTAATACAGGTTTTCTGGTGTACTCTATGTGTTTGGATTTTATACGCGTGCATCTATTTATTTTTCTTCGCCCGTTTCAGTTCAGCAGCGTCATCCTCATACTTCTGCAGGGAGAGACAATTGAGTTTGAGTTTGGAAAAAGCAAGCAAACACACATTTCTCGCGCTTTCATCAAGAGCATCCCAAGCCTGTTTCACTTGGATTTGAGTGAGCTTCGAGTTCCCTTTCAATTTCATGTGGGCGCGACCGAACAAATTCCTACAAATCGCTTGTGTTTGCAACCTTTACAATCACAATAACATAATGGGAACTCTTACCAAGCGGTGTCTGCGGAACCTGGCGTGTGCTTTCCAGGTTTCTTTGGAGGCGGTCTCTTGGGTCCCTGACTTGCCTCACTCGACGAGCTTGAAGACGCTGACACCGATGTGGGTGCGGGTTCTGTGAGTTCGGCAATGGATGAACTCGACGAAGCCACCGAAGTTTCCTCGGCTCGAACTGCTGCTGGGGTTCGAGTCGGAGGTGCTGTCGTACCATTGACGCTTGTGGTCTCATCGGTCGATATGTTAGATACTGGTTAAAATACTTTGTATTAGCACACAACAACCTTCATGCTGGAAATATTACCATTTTGCGAAGCTGGTTTGATTCTTGACACATGGGGAGGGGCGGGACGTCCAAGTAAGTTGTTTCTAGTGAAACATAATTAATATTGCGCTCAATATGATGGAGCAAGCTTTCATATAATGACTTACAGTGGGTTCATTATCTTGAGGGCCGGTGGAGTGCTCGTGCTTCCTGTACTTGAGGGTGGTTCATGCGATACATTGCGCGCAGACTGTTGGGGTTGAGAGGAGACAGACTGGATGGTGGATGGTTGTGGGCGAGAGCTCGACGACAATGCACTGTTGTCAGGCGGTTTCGGAGCAGATTCAGTGAACGGTACAGTAAGAGGCAGTTGCAGTGGTGAAGCGGGTGCATCGCGATTAAAGGACAATGACATGATAGAGGAACGTTCTGATGGTGCAACGCCGGTGAGCTCGAGTTCTGGAGGCGAAGCAAGCGCGGCGGGATCGAGAGACGATGGCATGATAGTGGATGGATTGGATGGTGCACTGTCGGTGACGTCTAGTGCGCTAGTGGAATGAGGTGGAGGTAATGGAGAACGGACATGAGAAGAAGACTCGGCGGGTCGTGCCTTCTCCAATCCCTTTCCTTTCGGCCTCTTCTTGATAATGTTTATCGGTTTGGTAGCAGAATCAGTATCGGGTGATGCTGTTTTGGATTTTTTGGGTTTTTTGGTAGAAATGGTGGAGTCGGATGCAACGTCAGCGTCGGATTCTAATTTCCGCTTTAGGTCCATGGGTTGTGACGGTTGCAGTTCCTGGCGGTATTTACGGCTCCATTGCGAATACACTTCAGTCGCGACGGAGTTTATCTTCCAATAATGAGAACACAAGCCCAAGTCAGGACAATATCCGAGCATTTCTGACCGCAGCCAGTTGACAGCCATCGACGAGGCCCTTCGCCATGTCGGGGGCGCAAGTCCGCTCCGCAAAAGAGATTCGAATGAACCACGTATGTGCCGTCGTATTCCTGCGATATCTGTCTCTGAAAATGGCGACCCATCAGCGTATTCAAGAAAGTCCAGCTTGGACTCTTTCTCGTCTGATACGACGGTCAAGTCAGAGCCGGAACCCGCGTAGTCTTTGTAATCCCAATATTTCACCAGAAGAAATTTTTGCCTGTCAAGCGGAGGCGGCAAGCTAAAAGTAGGAGGCAGCAAAGGTGGCTGGTTAACATTTGGGGGGAGCAGCTGAGAGCTAGAGGGAAGCATAGGGGTGTTTGCAGAGATGGCTGCTGCGGGGATTGGAACTTGGAATGGATTCGGAATGAGTGTAAAAATTCGAGGAATCGATGTTGCAAGTGTCATATATGCGTCCCTTAGAGGAGTTCAGATACTATAGGATGATTTCAATCAAAAATATATTTTACATGAGTGTGTCGTGTTTCGCAGAAAGCTCCGAGTGCATTGTGAGGAGCTTGGAATAGGTCGGGTTTCCGCTTGCGACAAGGGTGGCGTGATTGGCTGTAGCAATTTGGTTGGGAATTACACGCTGTATCTTCTGTGAGAAAGGTTCTTCTTATAGAATGGAAACTCACCGTCGGTTGCTGCTGATACATATGTCGTGCAGGTGGCAAACGCATCATTGGGAAGTCATCTGTGGGACTTGACATATCGGGGAAGGTGCTATAGGAGTCCAACGGAGATGGTGGGAAATTCCATTCTCCAGAGGAAGTGGAAGGAGTTGACGACGAAGAACTCGACGCGTTCATATTGTGAAGGCAAAGGAAGGAAGGAATGTCACACTCATCTTTGCACGTGCTCGCGTTGACAGCGTTCACCTTTACCATCAAAATTTGATGGTAAAGGTGAACGCTGTCGAATTAAACACAGCTCCCTGCCCTCTTCACTATGAGATCTGCCTCTATTATCAACAACAACATTATTACAAACACCTTAGCGGAGCCAAATTTCCAGATATGTTCTCACTAAATAAATCAGGAGGATCTTTCGACACAAATCAAATCTGCACATACCCAGACCATAAACCAAGTACTCGTTTGTAAGAAGTCCCCCATTTTAACTGCAAGATAGACTTCTTCACCTGGTACACTTGTCTAAATAAATGTAGAGGTACAGAGCCATCAACAAAATTTACTACCTAGTACAAGGTATCGTCTAAGGATGGTGGTCGCAAAAAAATATTTGCAGGTTCAGAAAATCAAGCTATTCAAAATTATTTCATTACATGGCATCCGCATCCATATCTTCTTCCTCGTACCCAGCCCACTGCATTACATCTAGCCCGGGCTTTTCAACAAGGAAGCAAGTTGTCTCTGGGTCCAAATACTTCTCTGTTGCACCTGGTACAATGCTGTGAGGTATCATAGACACCACAGAACGGATCGTTTTGACGGGGATGACAGTCAGATGTGTTCCCTGACCATGCCCGCAGGACCAAACCGTCTCGTAAGACTCTTGTAGAAAATCTTCATCCGGACGCGAAAACAGGTCCACCAACGCAAATGCAGTAGCCTCACCCTGAATCAGTGCTCGGAAGAAGAATTGGACCTCCGCAATCTGGTCCCCATCCAATAAAATCTGATACAAGGGTTAGTTGTGAATGGTGTAGATAATCAAATACACTGACTTTGACATTACGCGACATTCGAGTTTTGTTGAGAGGCCGTCTTTTTTCTTTCCATAAAGACCGAGCAATTTGTCCATTTGGAAGACGTAGCCGAGCCCATCGAACAACAGACAGAGTCCCGCGCATAGGACCATTCTGCTGCTCTAGAAAATTGCGAACAGAACGGCCCGCATCACCGTCAAGATGGTGTCCGTGGTCATCTCGGGCATGGAGGAGCTGATAGCCATCACCAAGTTCAACAGACCGTCGTGGCAGATTGGTGTCTTCGGGATACAAATCTGGAGCCATTGCTTTGAGAGCGTTCACTTGACACCTGCGAAGAGCACGTTCTGCCAAGTTCGCGTAGGGCTGCGAATGGGATTTGATCTCCCTTCCCAAGTTCCCAATGGTACGCTCGATAGTCCATTGCGCATAAAGGGGAGCAGGGCCGAGTCGAATGGCTTCGGGACCGAGGTGTACCATTTGGTGGACACTTTGACGGACGAAATGGATGCGCTCCGGCATCCCTTGAAAGTATAGTGTCTCGAACTCGGCCACATATTCAATGGCGAGCTTGTGACATCGGACAAGTTGATCGGCCGGGATCTTCTTTTGGCTGAAGCAACGGATAACACTGACGCCTTTGCACAGGTGTTGCCATTCAGCATGAGGCAATATCCCATGAAGGAGGGCAGGTGCGAGACCGATTATGTAGAGGAAGAACTCCCATGCTTTATAGCCGCTGGAGAGCTTTTCGGCTGGGTTGCGAGGGGGTCGGTCAAAAGATCCAGGGAGATAGGGGGTACAATCGGCCACCGATTGTCCATGTGCCTTCCAAATCTCACCCTTGAGCACGGCCCAGGTCCACGACTCCTTCGAATCAGGCTTTTCGCAATCCAGTGTGCCGCGGAACAGTGAAATGATTAGGTCAGTGAAATTGAGACAAGCCCAATGCATGATATCGCCCGGAAAACAGCCAGGTATGCCGAGCCTGTGTTTGCGTGGAAGACCACTGAATAGACTTGGCTTTGAGATGCCAGTCGCCTTCCTCCGTTCCTTGTATTCGGTTTCAGTTTTCGATGCAAGAAGGAATTTTAGATTCTCAAGATATTCCTCCTCGGAAGGTGGCGAGAGATTCTCGGGATCGACATCGGGATGGCTGCAGCCTGAGGAATCTTGATTAGTATTATTTTATGATACTCAACAGATAACTGACCTTCAAGATTATAGTTCGTCGGTTTTTTCATAACTGGGTAATAGTGCGGCTTGCCGTCTTTGCGACGACCTTTCATTGGACAGTATAATCGACAGCCATACACTCCGTGGTGACCAACAAGGCCGTTGAGCGTTGTCATTCCGGGAGCATCAGCAGTTTCCATCAAAAGGAAGGGACGCGATGTCACGACTTTGTTATCACAGGAATCCCAAATCCGAAACCCTTCTTTTTGCAGCGCAGAGAGATGGTGAACGGAAGGGAATTTGAAGGAATCAATGTGCTTCGGTTTGTTGGGCCCAGGGAAAATAGCATCGGGGAGAACTGCACGAACTTTGAAACGTTTCTCTGGCCCGAGGTCGGCAACAATCCAAATTGAAATCCAAGTATCGGACTTCTTGTTGCGATACAATTGGGCTCCGTCAATAGAGCCGATGAGAACCACATCGGTGTCCTGAATATCACCGCGATGCACGGCAGCAAGATAATCGCTACCATGCAAATAGTCTTCATAGACTGGAATCTGGAGGTTACCATCCTCGTCAATCATTTCGAGGATTTCCTGGGTTTTCTCGCGGCGGTAGTGCATATTTTTCGCACTCTCGGGCGAACGGAAGAGCGCTTGGAGCTGGGGTCCAATGGGGAAGGTGAAAAAGTCTCGTGTGTTACCCTCGGCACTAATCCGTGGTGTTCCACAGGTGTTGCATTCCTCGAGACCAGCGAAGGGACCTGTATATGCCATACAGGTGTTGGGACACATCTCAGAGCGAATGGGGACCACACCGCTCCACTCCGCGACCTTTTTCTTGATAGCGTCATAGGACAGGACCTCTTCCTCGGGATGGCGCTCTTTGTATGCTTCACGATTGGCATTATACATCTCAATCGATCCGTGTGTCGCATTGAGAAAGAGTTTGAGGGAAAATCGCATGACTGGATCGGAGAGATCAAGGGGTTCGGTGAGGGGATTGCGCAAGCGTGAAAGTGTATCGGTATCCAAATCTCCGTTTTCCAAAGACGCATCTTTGACAGCCTGGATAAAATCTAAAGCGGTTTGAAGCTCTGCAATCGAGCTGGTGGTGGCTGGGTCTGCGGCTGTGGAGTCTTCTTCGTCCTCAGATGACTCAGGCTCTGCCTTTGCTGGGTTATGCAATGGTTGGTCCTCGTCGTCGTCCTCAAGACAGCCGGGGTCTGGATCATCTATCCCTGACTCCGACTCCGACTCCCAGTCAGATCCAGATTCGTTTGCAGCTCTTGCACTATCGTGGGACTGAAAATCATTTATATGCTATGGAACCGACACAGGCTCGGTCAAAATACATGGATAAGAATACATATTGTCTTACGGTAAGGCCAGCCGAGTCTTCGGAAAATCCCAAGTCATTGTCCAGTTTCTGCCGCTTTCGTGGAGGTCCACTTTCTCCATCTCCATCGCCATCCAGTTGAACGCTATGCGCCAGATCCTCGGAATCATGATCAGCTCTCCCTTTATCAGAGCCATCACCGATTTCGCCCATATACGGAGCCAAGTCGTTGGCTATCCCACCATCGGAGTCGTCGTCGGGCGAGCCGTCATCCATGTCTTCAATCAAGTCATCGGATTCCGGCATAGGAACATTTCCGAGAGGGAATGGGGTACGAAGCTGGTGTCTGTATTTGGCATGTCGCGTGTATGATGAAAGCGAGACGGGAGCGCCGCCATGGCAGTATTCTTCGCAGGTGCAATAGTACTGCACAGGTTGGGCAGGGACACTCATGCAAGACAACAGAATAGACTAGACGATGGCTAGGAAATGGATTCGGTAGAAACACAGACTGAGAAAGACGTGGCAGGAAGCAAAGAAGAGTCCGGCTATCGCCGACACCGGAGTACCGAATAGTACCGAAGCGTGGAACCCATGGCCAGCTCAATGGGTTGAAAAAATGAAAACAAGATTTCTCAAACTAGGGATTTTGTGGATTTGGGCTCGAGCTGCAAGAAATTTGAGAAATTTGAGAAAATACTCTCAAGTATGACGTCGGATGGATTAATTATTTGGTGCCTGCAGATTTGAGCATATTTACGCCAAGCCTGAGCAGATCGGCGCAGATCCCAACAGTTTTCGGCATATGGGGTTTTCGCTGGGCTTGAACGGCAAAGTCACAGCCTGTCTGGAAGCCGCAGACTGAATCAAAATTTCGAGCGTCTAAGATCAAAACCTGAATGGATATCTATAGGACGAGGACCGAAGACCCGAGTTTGGCCGCCGAGTCAGTGCTTGACCGACGGTATTCCCAATATTAATATGTGTACTACCCACGACGCATGTAGCGTTGAGTGCATTGCCGTGCAAATGGCACCAATTAGGGAGAGGGTCTGGCCAAAAATTACGGCTGTTCGGTTGCTTTCCGTAAATCGAGATTCACAGTGGAGAGTATCCCCCTCGAGAAAAGGCTGGGGAAACATCCGTCATCGGAAGCTCGGGATAAGACCCAGGATAGAATTATATGAACGTACGTACGTACCAAGCTAATAAGTTGACATTGAGAAATACGAAGATTCCCTACTAAGTAGCGGGATTTCGCGTCGACATGCTTGAGGGGCCGTGTAGGGTTTCGGGACGACCGGGACGACCGACCAACGATTGAGACCCGAGCGAACCTAGCGAAACGAAATGAAATTCGCGATCACTGGAAACATGGCAGGGATTTCTTACTGGATTGCAAGGTGCCACGAATATTTTGTACCCCACGCAGCGAGCCTCGGAAACACATTTGCGAAATAAGGGTCTGGAGAAGTATCGAAATGATACCGTACTCCCGCGATATTTCTTTGGATGTTCGAGACTCCGACGCACTGCCTGGGGACCTAATCGCTGGCGACTAGAGTCTTCTCCAAGTCATCTGACAAAGTGCTTATGGAGGGACCGAGAGCGGAGATTCCCATTCAGTTGTTATTGCGCGGCAAATTTATGAATCGGATGTTCCACATCGTCAGTGCTGTACGACATTGTACGGCAGGATCGGCAGGCGATGCGTACAGCTTTCTCGGACTTTAATGGGAAAAGGCTGTTGAGTTTGAGGAAGCCAGAAATTGATATGGCAGCGGTATTAATAAGACCCACGAAAGGGACCAATCAAGGACCAATGGGAGGCGGTGAGAACTCCCATCCCGACCTCCTCCGATCCATGTTAGTGGATAGGCTCTGGAAGGTCTCGAAGGACAGAGAAGATTGCCAAATGTGAGCGCGCAGCGACTTTGTCACATCGCGGGAGCGAAATTTGACTTGAGTCCCTGAGCCATGTGCGTGCCTTTTGATTGTGGCAACAGGTTTGGCGGGTAATGGCGGCCGAGCGGACCAAGTCTTCCGCAAAATTTTTTTTTGGGTCGCAGATAACTTTGACAATTACCGCAAGTTGCGTAACAAAATCCCCGAGTCAAACATCTGAGATCTAAGACCAAAAGCGTTGACATCAGTTGAATCGGGCTGTTCGGCGGACGTCGGTTAGTTGAAAGGTCCTTCCAGGTATCAGTTTTTTGCTGACCTTGCCACCGCAGACATCGTTGTAAATTTATTAACCAGTGCAAGTTGTGACTTTGAGCCGACTCCCATTGCTGACAATTTTGAAGGGCTAAGTTTAAGCACCGGAATTTTTGACATGTAATGCTATTGCGTCCACCTGAATTTCGACGCGACTTGTACATGCCATGCTTTCAGAGACCCGGCCGGGGATTGAAGATTCGAATTTTGGAGATGACAGGAAAGAGACAGCAGTGCGTGATGCGTTACGTCTAGTCAGGTGCTTCTGTGACTACCGTGCCTGTTTGCTGTCTCTCCCACATCCACATCCTCCGGTCTCCCTGGTACTCAATCGTAAAGCGAGATTGTTTACTTGTTACCCTCTTGTTCATCGTGTATCTTTGGAGTATCGAGAGGTGACCTCCCTTTGGCCTGGATTATTGCAGTAGCAAAAGAAATTTCGAACTCGAAGAACTCGGAAAGAGGCGCCATATCCCGAGTGTGGCATTGGCTCTAAGGTTTCTCATTTTTGCAGCCGATTTCACTGCTCGCGGAAAGCACCTTGGTACGATAATCTAGATTTCTGGAAGAGCGCGTCTCGATCGAATTTGCCAGACTGCAACAAGCATAGAGGGTGTTTCTTCAATTCCCAGCAAACGCGCTTTATTGGCATCCAATGTCCGTGATGACCACACCAAAGCGATCTGGTCCTCGTTCAGTAACGGGGACACCGCAATCAGCCCAGCGTACCCCGCGACGCGTCATATCTGCTCCATTGGAACCATTTCCGCGTGAAGAGCCAGCCGATGTCTTCTGGGATGAGGATCGTAGCGATCTGGATGGCGAGGTTGACGAGGAGGCAAGTCGCGCGCCTCGTCCATTTATGGTATACTGACAATAAACAGTTTAATGAAGCCCTCGAAGCCGTGCGTGCGCTGCATTCCCGCAAGTGTCTGTCCCTCAAGAGATTACTGGAGCGTGCCCATGCCTCATCTGCCGCTCAGTTGCACGCGCTTCAGGCCGAGCTTCAAATGATACGCGCTCAGCCCCCGCCCCCTCCCGTCTCTTCTGAAGAATGTTCCTGTAAAAAAGGCTACTGGAGTGGATATATGCTTCCGGATGATGATCTCAACGAAGATGGGCCCGTCCCTGGCTTTTCGGCGTCTACTATCCGCCGCCTGCCGCGTGCTGAGCGCAGTCGTCTCCTCCGCACTCTTCTCGATGCTTCACTTCCGGGTGACATCCCCTTACAAATTCTCACTCTTCAAAAATATTCCAAACTGTCGCACGACATCGTCGGGGCGCTCGCACCCCAACTTGCCCTCCGTGTCCTCATTCTCATCCCCATACCCCACCTTCTTCTCCGCTGCGCCCTGGTCAACCACCGCTGGGCTGCTCTTATTCGCCTCCCCGATCTCTGGCGTCACCACTGCTTGCGCCTAACCCATGGGGACCCGCATCCGCCCACCCCCCCGCGTCGCCTTCAGGCTGGCTTCCGCTTTACCGTGCGCTGGCGCGCCGCGAGGGCAACTTCCGCAATGGCACCCCGCAAGCGCTCCGCTTCCTGACGCCCGCACACACCACATTTACCACGACCCTCCTCCTCCGTGCGCGGCGTCTCATCAGCGGCTCGTATGACGGGACCATTCGCTTCTGGGACGTCCCCACCGGCGAGCTGCTCCGCTGCCTCGAAGTTGGTAAACCCGTCAGCTGTGTAGACTACCTGGCAGGCGAAGGTGAGGCCCCCCTCTCTAATTTTCTTTTTCGCGCTAATGCTCTTGGCACAGAGGTATTCGTGGTGGGATTCCACGACGTTGGGTGCGTACACTGCACTTCATTTCTGCGCTGTTGTTCCATGCTAACTAACATCTTCCAGTCGTGTGCACCTATTCTCCGCCATCACCTACACCCCTCTCCAACAGCTTGCAGGCCATCTCAACGGCATCCGTGCCGTGGCTGTCAGCTCGAAGAACCTTGTCAGTGCGGGGGCTGATAAGGTGGGTTTCTCCATCACAGCGAACTTTGCTCTGCCGTCCTATCCTTCTGCAAACCAAGACTGATAGTATGCGTAGGCGCTTGTGTGCTGGGACTGGCGTGCTGGGAGTAAGATTGTGAGGTTCGGTCAGCAGACGACTGTCAATGTCGGTGTGCAGATCGTGCAAGGTGCGTGTCGGCTCCTCTCGCCCCGATTTATTCGGTTTCTACGGGCCCTCGCTATCCGGCAACGCTCGCTCGCGACTTTTCTTGTTTTACGCCCTCTGTGTCCTTCGTCCCTCGCACTGACTGCAACCTCAGGTGCCGACCCCTCTGAGGGCGAGCGTGTTGTGAGTGTCACCATCGACGGTGTCGTCCGTGTGTTCTCGATTCGTACGTTTGCTGTTATCCGTGATTTCAGCGGCTTACTCTTTCTCATCTCAATTCTAGAGCGCCGCGAAATGATCTCGCAGTTTCGACTCGCTGAGCTCGGAGGGGGCGACCCCGTCCTTTCGGCCAAGCTTTGGCACGTAGGGCGCGCGCCGGATAATATGCTACAGTGCGTTCTTGAATTTTATCTTGATACCAGCGCTGATAGGCTACCTTCCTTGACAGATGGTTCGCGGCCAAGGGTACACAGATGACCGTAAGCTTTCTGTCCCTCTTTGTTCTCTGACTGCAGTTACTTATCACCCACCTAGTGTGCGACCAAATCAGTCATACTGCACCTGCAGTGGCAAGAGGGCGAGGGCGAAGCGGAGAGTGTGCCAGTGGCGGCCGTATCTTCATCGACAAAGAAGGACAAGGAGAATAAGGAGGATGCTGCGATGATGATGTCGCCGACGCCCCTTGCGTCTACCAAGCCCCGCGCGCGGACAACGTCGACGCGCGGTGGCGCAGCCGTACGAGGGTCGCCGCGTGGGGGTTCGCCTAGCACATCGTCGCGTGGGGGCGTACCTGGCGTGTCCCCACGTGGGGGTGCGCCTGGCGCTTCGCCGCGTGGGGGTGCACCTGGCGCTTCGCCGCGTGGCGGCGTACCTAGCGTGTTGCCGCGCGGGGGCGCGCCCCCGATGTCACCTCGGGAGATCGCATCCGTTATCTCGCCGCGCGGTAGCCTCCCAACACCCTCGCGCCGCCCGTCACTCCTGCCGCAGAGTCCTAGCCAACGCAAACGCCTAAGCTCGACTATGAGCACCACCAGCATTGCGATCCCAGACAGCAACGAGAATGAGCTCTCTACTGCATCCACCGCGTCCTCTGCGTTCACCGCCGCCGCGCGTGCGACACCCACACCCTCAGCGCGCAACGGCCTCCCGCAGCGTCGGGCGTCGCTTCTCCCGCCACCGAGCGAGCGCCGGCTGAGCTCAAGTGTCAGCACCAGCACGAGCGGGCTGTCGATGTCGACGTCAAGGCTCAGCTCTAGTACCGGCGGGCCGCCAAACCTGAGTGTCAGCACCTCTTCGAAGGGCCGCCTTAGTCTTGGCAGCACGGCCAGCGGGAGCCGCACGCCGACGACACCGAGTACACGCACGGGAACGCCTGCGTCTGGGGCCCGCACCCGCACGCCGGCGTCGTCTGTCTCGGGGACTGGCCCTGCTGCCGGTGGCAGCGTCGTCTTTTTCCCGGTGCGCTACGGGCGTGCGGCTATCTTGACGGCGCCGCCGAAGATTGTGGGCGTGGTGGAGACGCCAGACGTCGCTGTCGGTGCGGTGGATCCCCGCAAGAGACGTGTCGTTACTGCTACGCGATTTAGCTCGCGTGCGGGAGCAGATCGGCGGGTGCGTTCTCTTTGGCATCCATCGCTTCTTGTTGCTCATTTGTGCGTTTCAGATATTCACGTCGACTCATGAAGACAGGGAAGGCGAGGGCGTCAAAAAAGCGGAGGCAATGCGCACCGTTACACCTGTCGATATCGATCTTGCGGCGACACCTCTTGGCGGCATTTGGGGTTCTCTTTCAGTTCCGCCGTATAGCGACACCAGAGGTCTCAAGGGCCCGCTTCCCCCGAAGTTCGCTGGCCTTGCGACGCCAGAGAAGAATCCCATGTCGATGGCACTGTCCCACGAAGAGGTCGTCGTGGGATGCGCGGACGGTAGTATCTAGTACGTGGTCTTTGTTCCCCTGCTCTTCTGAATCTGACGTCCAATCAGTGTGATGAATTTCTCTGGGTACGACTATGACAAGGACCGGGTTTTCGGGGACGGGGAGGGACCGAATGGTGATGGTTACAGGGAGGAATTCATAGATGAGGAGAGGGACGGGGACGGCGGTTTTGATGACTGGATTCTCGCGCAGCCTTCTCGATGAGGAGAGCCATAGACTTTGCAAAAATATTTGTAAAGTCATTTCCCTTTCATCGATACCTCGCGGATGGATGGATGGATGTATTTTCTTCGCATATTTATGACACTCATTTCATCTACTTTACTTTGTAGTATTCTCTCAAGCAATAGACTTACATATGTCGCTGTTCAGACATGAAAAATTTTGGCGAGTCCATCCGTCAAGCCCGTAAACTACCAGTTTCGTCGTCTCTTCATCGACAATAGGCTCAATCGCAAAAATCCTTCGTCGTTGACTCAGTCTTTTGGATGTCTCGCAGAACGCCCGCATGTGATAGATACTAAAATCCATTTGTCTGCATGAAAAACCAACTACGTAGCGGAGGGGAACGGGAGGGGCGGGGTCAAAATCAGAGGCGCATCCGTGCGCATCGTGGGCCCAATCAAATGGTCGAACGACGGCGAATTGCTGACCCGCGGGGTGAAATCCTCGAAATCCCACAACAACCCAAGCGTCTTCAGCACCGAAGTTGCGCTATACGCCTCCGCCGCGCCCGTCACGGGATTCGTGCCCAGGTCCTCGAGATGCCCCTCGGGGGCGTACGACGAGATTAAGAAGGTCGGCATGCGCCCACCCAGACGATCGAAATGGAAGGTGTAGTTTTGACCGTTGGCTGCGGTCTCGGTGTATGGTATGTTGTCGGTTTGGACGGCGAGCGGGGACGGGACGTGGTCGTGGAATCCACCGCTCTCGTCGTATGTGAGGATGAGGAGGGTGTCGTTCCAATGCGGCCCTTGTCTCACGGCGTCGTAAATCTGCTTTACGAAGACTTGGCCGAAGGAGACGTTGCCGGTGGGATGCATGGAATTGGTGTTGCCATCGCAGCAGGATGGATTGAGGTAGGAGAGCTGGGGGAGTGTGCCGAGGTATGCATCCTGGAAGAAGTTTTCGATGGGAACGATGTTTCCTAGCGCGTTTGCTGCTACCCAAGAGTAGAAGAAGGCGTCGGGCGCAAATGCACCGTTCGTGCCGTCGTAGTTGAGCCAAGTGATGTCCTTCGAGCTGGCGGTCTCGAAGATGCTGGGGATATCCAGAGCGGCAATTTCAAAGTCGTTATCGTTGCTGCCATGGCCAGCTGACGTGCCTGAAAGGGCACATGCACGGTTTGGGTTGGTGGGCTGAAGATTTGGAACTCGATCAGTCAAGAGTCTGGGAAAAAAAGTAAGAAACAAACAGCGTACCCCAGGAATGCACGAGAACCAGTAATTGAAAGTCGTGAACCCATCGACTATGTCGAGCATCGTGGGAATCTCGTCCTCGGAATAATACCCCATAACCTGAGCGGCTGCCACATCGGCAGTTAACTGGGGCCCATATGAGATCACCTGCTTTTCAATAAAGCCCTGGTTCGTCGCGACGAGAGTACCGTTTTGAATGGCGGCATTGTTGGGGGCGAACTGTCCATAAAATTCAAAATTGTTGCCCGTAACCGAGTGGTCCGGGTCGTTCAACACCGAATCGAAATCCCTGATTCTGGTGCAAAGAGTGGGACCCTGCGGATCGCTGACGTTCAACGGGTTGCAAACGTCGCCATTATTGGCAGGGTTGTCGAAGCCGGGACGTTTAACACCACCGAGGATGTTGTCGAAAGAACGGTTCTCGAGAAGAATCCAGACAACGTGCTTGATTTTGTCTTTGAGATTCGCTACGGACGCGGGAGAACCAGCGGTGTACCCAAAGGGGGGTGTGGTAGGTGTGGTGGCTGCCGGGGTGTCCGAGCGGCTCCCAAACATGGAGACATTGTCCAAGATGGAGGTAGCCGTAGCCAAGAGGCCAAGCAAAGTGGAATTAGCCTTCATGAGGGATGAGGAGGGCTATACTAAGCAAAGCCGCCTTGGTCTTACTTCTTATGTCGCGTTCGACGACTTGGACGCCAGACCACATTGGCAGTTACGGAACAACGTGCGTGGGCGCACATGGAACTCAGACGGCCCGACAGCGACAGAGCCAGTGGCCATCCAATGAAAGCAAGTTACAATATAGCTTGCGAAAGAGTAGGTGCTGTAAATAGTTGCGTAGAGAATTTTAACTCGGTTAAGGGACTCTTGCCGGTACCTTCTTGACATGTAGAAGTCTAGCCCCATACACATTTGAGAGCTGAGCGATAATACCAGATACACGTCCGATCGTCGTGGGTAAGAACCAAGAGCATTGGTCGAAAAAGACTCGAATTGGGTCGCGTGCAGGCTCCTTGGACATGGTGGATGAACTTGAGAGCCAGTTTAGGCGCTGCGTCACCTGATGCATTGATGGCCCATCGTACGCTTCTCCCGCTCTGTAGATGGTTCCGCTTCGTTCTGCCCCTGGGCGAGCGTCGATGATCACTGGCTCTGTCCTCGTGGCGATGAGGAAGGGGGATTAGGAGAACGGAGGCAGAAGCGCCTGGGATCTGAATGGAGCATACAGTCTTTGAATCTTTGGTCTGCGGTGAAACCCTCATCATCGCGCGGCACACCCCGACTCTCACTCACGGACGTCGACATTTTCATGGACTGCCAACCCGTGCCTCATCCAAATCCCAACCTGGCCAATATCTCCTTGGCATACCTCCACTGCTTCAAGCTCGCCCCTCCCCACTCAGCCGTCTCCGAGTCCGTCCCCTACCTCTTTCTCGCCTGCCTCGCGTACCGCACCACCGGACTCCGCCCGTCTCAAGACCTCCCGCATGGCTCTCCACTCCCTCATCTCCTCCAAGGCTGAAGCCGCCCCAGGCCTCGCTTTCGTGCGCGACTCGGGCCGCTTCCCGAAATACAGTTTAGCCCCAAATCCCCGCCGTTCCCTACACAGTATACACAGACACATGTAAAGTGCGACACGGGCGGGGCCCGTAACACTCAAACGAATTAAATTCTTTCTGTGGTCACCCAAGCTTACCGACGTCCGGGTGCGACTACGAGAAGGTAGAGCCTTTGTTCCTGTTTCATCAGCCGAAAGTGTTCGATTTGCGTCGTTTTATCCGAGTCGACGGAAGCTGAGGTGCGGTCGCAAAACGACGCTTCCAAATACATTGACCACATGGAAATCCAAAGAAAAACTGATTACGTAGCGGCGGGGAACGGGAGGGGCGGGGTCAAAATCAGAGGCGCGTCCTGGCGCATCGTAGGCCCAATCAAGTGGTCGAACGATGGCGAATTGCTGACCCTCGGAGTGAAATCCTCTAAATCCCACAACAACCCAAGCGTCTTCAGCACCGAAGTTGCGCTATACGCCTCCGCCGCTCCCGTCACAGGATTTGTGCCCAGGTCCTCTAGGTGCCCCTTGGGGGTGAACGACGAGATCAACCACGTTGGCATGCGCCCACCCAGACGATCGAAATGGAAGGTGTAGACTTCCCCGTCGTGCGCCGTCTCGGTGTACGTTTTGTTGTCTGTTTGGACGGCGAGCGGGGACGGGACGTGGTCGTGGAATCCTCCGCTCTCATCGTAGGTGAGAAGGAGAAGGGTGTCTTTCCAATGCGGACCCTGTCTTACGGCGTCGTAAATCTGCTTTACGAACACTTGGCCGAAAGAGACATTCCCGGAGGGATGCATCGAATTGGTGTTTGCATCGCAGCATGATGGATTGAGGTAGGACAGCTGGGGGAGCGTACCGAGGTACGCATCCTGGAAGAAGTTTTCGATGGGAACGATATTGTCTGGCGCGTTTGCCGCTGTCCACGAGTAGAAGAGGGCGTCGGGGGCAAACGCGCCGTTTGTACCGTCGTAGTTGAGCCAACTAATGTTCTTCGAACTGGCGGTCTCGAAGATGCTGTTCACCGTAATGTTCGCAATATTAAAGTTATTGTCGTTGGAACCGTGCCCGTCTGAGGTCCCTGAAAGGGCGCACGCGCGGTTCGGGTTGGTGGGCTGAAGATTGGACCGATCTCAGTCATCCAAGAGCCTCAGAAGCACGATAAAGAGCGTACCCCAGGAATACACGAGAACCAGTAATTGAAAGTCGTGAACTCGTCGACTACGTCGACCAGAGTAGGAATCTCCTGCTCGGAATAATATCCCATAACCTGAGCCGCTGCTACATCGGCAGTTAGGGAATGGCTGGCGCCCGAGATCAACTGCTTTTCGATGAAGCCTTGGTTGGTCGCAGTGAGAGTACCGTTTTGAATGGCGGTATTGTCGGGAGCGAACTGTCCATAAAATTCGAAATTGTTCCCGGTAACCGAATGGTCCGGGTCGTTTGCGATTGAATCAAAATCTTTGATTCTGGTGCAGAGAGTGGGACCCTGCGGATCGCTGACGTTCAACGGGTTGCAAACGTCGCCATTATTGGCAGGGTTGTCGAAGCCGGGACGTTTAACACCACCGAGGATGTTGTCGAAAGAACGGTTCTCGAGAAGAATCCAGACAACGTGCTTGATTTTGTCCTTGAGATTCGCTACGGACGCGGGAGAACCAGCTTTATAGCCAAACGGAGGCGAGGTGGCCGCTGGGCTCACTCCGCGGCTCTCGAACAGAGCGGCGTTATCGAGTATGGAGGTGGAAGTGGCCAGGAGGCCGAGTAAGGTGGTGTTGGCCTTCATGAAAGGATGGGGAAGACTCTAACGAAAGCATCCCTCTGACCTCTGAGCTCTTATGGCCGCGCAAGATAGCTTCGATGCCGTACCACCTTCAGAAGAACGTGCGCACATGAAAGTAAGAAGGCCTGACGAGAAAGAGACAGGGGCAATGACCACAAGATAGATAGCATGCGAAAGACCTACTGCTGTTGAGCAGTTGCGCTGATAATTTTAACCTGGTCGAGGGAAAGGCTTGGCGCCTTGTATACTTGGGGTGAACTCGGGTGAGCTGTATGCCGGGAACTTCTTTACGTGTCAAAGTCCAAGAATCCAGCCGCTTCTGCCCCAAGTTGTCTAGGCTGCAGGAATCGAGGCCTGACTGACATTTCCAGATGAGCGTCGTGAGCAAGAATCAAGCAGACTGTCGTCCGAAAGATACTTCAGAGCGGTGTCGACATAATTTAGGATGCTGTAGTGATTCAGAACTTCTGTGATAGGCCGCACTGGCTGCGCGTTGACTGAAGGTCGCGCCAAATTTTTCTCGCTCACTGGTGCGTCCTCGCAAAAGTTGTGCATTGTTTCACTCGGCCGTTCTACGCATCTACAGGACGATCAGTAACCCATACCATGTTTGAATACTTGTGACTTCCAGGCTGTCGGTCCATTCATATTTTTCAGCTGTCGCCGTGTTCAAGTCCGCGAACGTAGACCTACGTAGACACACGAAGCCCCTCAGTAATTGTTGGACGTGGTAATCATCTCAATGATCAGGCTGTACCAGACGTTTGGTTGAGATCAGCTTGGCATGATTTCTCGACTACTACTTGGTCATGAGGCCTTGAACTTGCTCAGCATCAATTGCTAAACCAGCAAGATACGACGGTGCGCCTTTACTGAAAATTAGTCGACGAAAAAAAATTAACGTGCAGTTGCGTACCAGCCTAATCCCACAATGTCACATGCATCCCCGCTCGCTCGCGTCTTCGTCGGTGCGCCTAACCAGATTGAGAGCCAACATTTCGCCTGACAGCTTCGACGACGTTACGAGTGGAAAGTGTGAGACACGGAAACCGAAAGCGTCAAACAGCTAAGAGCCTCACGCTGCGGCGGCCATTCGCCGCATCCTTATTGCATGAAGGAGCAATAAAGGGACGTCTTTAATCACGAATTGAATTCGATGAGGCGGTAACACAGATGGACTCGGGGAATCTAAAAGCCGTCCTACGGGACGAACTGGCAACAAACTTGCAAGGACGACAAGGGGGACTCAAAAATAAATATTTATATATAGGGTGGGGGGGGGGGGGTCCTCTGGAGGACTTAAAAAAACTTTTGTCATGTATTTCAAAAAGAGTTCAAATATGTTTACAAATGCCTTTCAACATGATCTGACACTCTACAGGGGTTCAGAAGGAGTTTTGAGCCCACCAGCACAACAAAACGGCTAAGATTGATGGGAACTTCCCGATTGGGCTGTCTCGATCACAATCAGTGTCAATCACCCGAGCCAAATCCGTCGGATAGACATTCACAGTGCCAGGTGCGCTGTCTATAGCCTGCCATGTCCGAAAATTGCTACCACCCATACACCATTGAATTGTGTGACTAACTAGCAGACAGAGGAAAGCTGAGGAGAGCCCAGACAGAACGCTGGGTGCTTGTTTAGCTCCCTTTTTGCTTGGAAATATCTGGAGATATGATTGTGAGGGTCCCAGCATTATGGTTGCTTCCCAAGGGATGACTCAGGCTTGTAAAAATTAAGGAGCAGACTTGAGTAGCACAGCTGCCCGCAAGTTTCAATTGTCCTGCTGCAGCCGAGCCAGCCGGCTAGATCGGGCCGGGACAGGGGTGGGAAATAATTTCCTTATAAAGGGGGGGGAGGGGGGGGGGGGGTCCTAAATTTTGCTTAAAAACACTTTCGGAGTGGATATACGTTTTTTTAAAGTTGATTCCCCCTTGAAGGACGAAGGGAGGTGAGCACTGGCACAGCCACTATCGAAATCTGATCATCAATCATTTCCTGTCAGAGACCGAAATCCTTTTCTCTCAGCATGCGCCAACACAATCTTTTGACCCCAGACTCGCCAGCCACTTCGGTGACAAGACACAGTAGGCGGTAGGCGGGCGAGACGAATAAAAACACATACAACATCAGATGGTAACGACAATCGCACAGTACGGACTGGGCCCGCATGTCGCATCTTTTGGTGATGGATTTTCCCCGCCATCTCAGAGGCTTGACTTGGAAAAAACACACCCGAAACCTTCTCAAAAACTCCTCAAAGTGTCTTGGTCAAAGATAAATAACTTTGGTTTCTCTATCCATAGAACCCAACTTGTTTTTCTGCGATGGCATCAATTTTCACCGGGCCGACTGTTGACGAGCCTAAGTATCTTGGCCCAACCAAGCCCTCGCCACTTGACGCCAGCGACTGCGCAGTTACTTCGGGATCGCGCTCCATGCTGAGGTCCTTTCCTTTTGCAACGGCCCGAATGGATTCCGAGTCCGGACTCCACTCTCCGGCGACACCATGACTCCGGTTAAGCTCAGGTCCCTGTAAGTACATTCTTAAAGTGCTACTACTTAATATAGATCTTTCCGAATAAATTGCCGACCAAGACAGGTGCGCCCTCATGCTCATGCTTGTACTTTCGAATCTCTTGCCAAAGGTCCACCAACTATCCGTTTCGATGGAAGTATTATCCAATTCATTGAGTCGAATCCAGATCCTTTTTTATCCTGATGGTTATAACAGTGATCATAGTGATTTTTAAAGATGGGTAGCATTACACGGCAGTTGAGACGACGGGCACCTTGAATTTCCTTTTTGAAGGGTTTTTCATACTCCGTGACCTCACGCAGTATACAGCTTGAAGGTCACCCAATTCTTGACCCCCCTATGCGACGAAG
Organism: Mycena galopus ATCC 62051; assembly: GCA_014925785.1. Lineage (NCBI taxonomy): Eukaryota > Fungi > Basidiomycota > Agaricomycetes > Agaricales > Mycenaceae > Mycena > Mycena galopus. The sequence continues at coordinate 8,002 of WIQG01000565.1, read as the reverse complement.
GATTCTTCATAGATGTGTATCCTATGTCACTTCATTTTTAACATGGTAACTTGACGGCACTTTATCATCTTTTGTTGACCATGACACGAAGCTACAATCGCCGCACCCCAAGCTTCCACTACGAATTAGGAAGGAAGATTTGTTTTTGTTCCTTGTTCCTCTTGTTCCGTTCTTCGGTCCAAGTCCGCGCCATCAGGAATCCCGTGCCCGCAAAGGCACGGCGCGCGCGAAGAGAGCGCGAAGAGCGCCGGTGTTGGTTCTAATTCTGTGAGCTCCGGCACAAACTAATGCTGCGGAGTTTGCAGAACTTAGTTGTGGGCGGAAGACTCCGAAAACAGAATTATAAGGGCTGCAATTGGTTGAGCAGATATATATAGACTGCTCACACCGTCGGTTGCAGTTTCCACGTCATTTCGCATCGTTGCGGACACGCTCTTTTCCTCTCGACTACCATGGTCTCAGTAATCTCAGTCGTCTTTTTGCTCCTCCCAACGCTATGTGTTGGCGAGCCCATCCACATGCCCATCACTCGGCGATCCGGCCGTGTACGCACCGCTCAGGACTACTTCGCTGCTGCGGACCGAACCCGGATGCGCTATGGCTTTCCGCCCAGCAGTGGAGGCGTGCCCTCGACTCCGGTTCGAAGGCAAAGCAGTTCCAACTTTGCCGTTGTAAACCAGGTCAGTGTCTACGCTAGACCAAGTCGTCGACTGAGATATCATATTTTGTTCAGCAAGCGGATTCGAGCTACTTCACAACTATTAGCATAGGCACACCGTCCGTATTGCTTCGTACACCTTTGGCCATAATTGCTGACAACGTGTTAAGTCCGCAGTCCTTCAACGTCATTTTGGATACCGTGAGTAGTAATATTTTTGACCGTCCTCGGTCTTTGAACATGGTCTTCAATTCAGGGTTCATCCGACTTGTTCGTTCTGGACACTTCCTGTGCCGAATGCGACTCCAACGCTCCATTGTTCGATTCTTCAAAGTCATCAACATTTTCGCAACAAACAACCTCCAGGCTCACTACCATCACCTACGGTTCAGGATCTGTGGGGGGACTGATTTCATCTGACACCGTCAGCATGGGATCTTTTACCATAACTGACCAAACTTTCCGTAAGAAATAATCTCCAATTCCCCGAAATAATAAATAACATATACTATGGTCCAGTCGCTGCGACAGAAATCGACCAGGACCTGATAACTGGAGATGTTTCAGGACTCATGGGACTGGCCTTCGAGGGTCTCGCAAACACTGAAGCGACACCATTTTGGCAGGCTCTCGCCACCAACAACAAGCTCACCTCGCCTGAGATGTCGTTCCAGCTTCTCCGCTCTCAAAGCGATGCCGATGAGCCAGGAGGAACGTTCACCCTGGGAGGCACCAACTCGTCGTTGTTTAACGGTGCGGTCGAGTTTCACGACCTCGTTGACTCGTCCACGCCGACATTTTGGCAATTGACACTAAGCTGTAAGTGTTCAATATTGTCAGCTCTCCTGAATATTTTGTTAATGCTTGAACAGCGGTGACTGTGCAAGGGACCTCTGTGACCATTGCGACGGGCGATTCTGCCCTCACAGCTATTGATACAGGGACAACCGCCATCGGTGGACCGACAGATGGCGTCGCTGCCATTTGGGCTGCGGTTCCTCAGGCCAGTACTGTCAAAGAACAGGGTGGAGAAGGGTTCTTCCAGTTCCGTAGGTTACACTTCTACTCGGCATGATTTTTTCCAACAACATCCATGTAGCCTGTTCGACCCAAGTCAACGTCACTCTGTCTTTTGGAGGCCAGGCATGGCCCATTAACCCTGAAGACATGAATCTCGGACCGGTAGAAGAGGGCAGCTCGTTCTGTGTAGGCGCCGTTTTTGACATCTCGCTCGGCAGCTCTAGTACTGCCACAGAGACGGCGCCCTCCTGGGTTGTCGGGGACACTTTCTTGGCGCGTGTTTTATTTTCATGTGTACACGATATACTCATATGTCTCCAGAAAAACGTATACTCCGTGTTCCGCCAGAATCCAATGTCTGTTGGGTTTGCCGAGCTAGCTACGGGAGGCAATGGCGATGGAACTTCTACAATTCCTAGCTCTGCCGTCCTCCCCGGCGCCCCCCTCCCCTCGTCATCCTCCACCAGTGCGTCAAAACCTTCCTCCACAAGTGCAGGCCCCAAGTTGACGTCTACTGCTCTGTCGACACCACTTTCATTTCCAACCTTGTCAACCCTGACTCCTTCGTCGACTGCAGCCTCCGGGAGCTCCCCTCCTTGTATGTTATCCCTGTATTATTTTGCGTCCCTCACTGAACCTTTCTTTGACAGCAAACGCCCTGCGCGCGATAGTATCCCCCCTTTCAGTGCTGATCGCAACCGTTGTATCTGTTCTCGTCGCTCTTTTGTGATTTCCCAGTAAATAATGTAGTGCAATTGGACATACTCGTACCATGTCGAAAAAAGAAATAATGAACGATGCGTGAGACTAAAGGCCTCACGCTAAAATAAATTCTAAAGTACATCAAGTGCGCGGTGTTGTTAAGAAAGTTGACTTAGACCCGGCGCTTAAGTGAGCGCAAAGGTCTTGGAAAGTGGGAGGGCTGATAGCGAGATAAAGGCTTCAGACAGGCTCGCTTGTATAAAGTGAGTGAGATTGAGCTGGCTCAAAAATTTGCGACTGTTTTATGACGTTCAAAGTGTATGCCGTTCCAAATGCACTTTTATTATTTCCCAACACACATTACTTTTTCCCAACACACATAGCAAAATTTCATCTTTTCCCAACACATACATGCCTTTTTTCAGTTGAGTATGAGATGGGAATTTGAGGCCATTTCCCCAAAACTCATTTACAGGAATCAAAAATTTCCCAACACTCATTTGGTAGTTCAAAAATTCCCAACACATTCAAGGTTGGAAAATTTTCCCAACACAATTCGGGGTCAAAATTTTTTATTGCTTAAATCAAAGCCTATATCTAAGGACAGCTTGGGAATAGCCCTGGCAAAAGTCAAAAGACTGTAGTTGTGATGAACGGACACAATGATGTATGCCGTTCCAAATGCACTTTTATTATTTCCCAACACACATAGCAAAATTTCATCTTTTCCAACACATACAGACCTTTTTTCAGTTGAGTATGAGATGGGAATTTGAGGCCATTTTCCCCAAATTCATTTACAAGAATCAAAAATTTCTCAACACTCATTTGGTAGTTCAAAAATTCCCAACACATTCAAGGTTGGAAAATTTTCCCAACACACATTCGGGGTCAAAATTTTTTATTGCTTAAATCAAAGCCTATATCTAAGGATAGCTTGGGAATAGCCCTGGCAAAGGTCAAAAGGCTGTAGTTGTGTTGAACGGCCACAAGGAAGACAAATGATGGAGTTCCAAAAGAGGAAATCCATCGCCAAGGACGGGCTAGCCGGACCGCGGGCAACGATCAAAATGCCCGCCAAGTTGGCTACGATGAGCACATGTTTGTGAATAAAGAAAGAGAGTGCGAGAAGATCACTTAAGCAATTCTATGGATTAAAAATGTGTGGAAAAGCATGTCCCTAAGTCGAAGCACAATGTCATGCGATCACAGCCAACTTGGCAGGCATTTTGATCAGCGCCCGCGGCCCGTCCTTGGCGATGGATTTCCTTTTTTGGAACTCCAGCATTTGTCTTCATTGTGTTCGTTCAACACAACTGCGGCCTTTCGACCTTTGCCAGGGCTATTCCCTATGGCGGTCAACGTGGTACTTTAATAAAACAGGGTATAATATCATGTTTCCGAGCACATAATTGTAAATTCTAGTATAAATGTTATACATTCTAAGAAATCCAACAAACACTTTGGTTCTTGTTGAAGGAACAATAAGTATTTCATGGTGAGGTTAAAAGTCTTGGGTTGAAAAAAAAAAAATCTTTGGGAAACAAAGTCTTTGCACTTTGTTGAATCTAAATGTTTTATTTTTTGACTTCATGAACTTTTGTGTTGATAGATGGTCGGCACCAAAACTTTTGTTGAAGTGGCTGCATAAATTCTAGGGTTAGCACAGCCACTCAGTCTGATCCAGTCAATCAAGTGTGATTAACACATTCTGCTCAACATCATGACTTCGCTGAAGACATTGAGTCTCTATCTCAGTGTGCCCTAGTGGGGTGCTCTTGGCTGTATCCCACCCAATCTCACAGTTCAAAATTTGGGTGATGGTTATTTTGGGAGACATCACATCATTGCCAACGGAGTTAGCAAGGAGATCACTATGGCTGTGCTAACCCTAGAGTTTATGTGCTGCTTCAACAAAAGTTTTGGTGCCGACCAAAGGTTTCAAAAAGTTTATAAAGTCAAAAAATAAAACATTTAGATTCAACAAAGTGCAAAGACTTTGTTTCCCAAAGATTTTTTTTTTTTTCAACCCAAGACTTTTAACCTCACCATGAAATACTTATTGTTCCTTCAACAAGAACCAAAGTGTTTGTTGGATTTCTTAGAATGTATAACATTTATACTAGAATTTACAATTATGTGCTCGGAAACATGATATTATACCCTGTTTTATTAAAGTACCACGTTGACCGCCATAGGGAATAGCCCTGGCAAAGGTCAAAAGGCCGCAGTTGTGTTGAATGAACACAATGAAGACAAATGCTGGAGTTCCAAAAAAGGAAATCCATCGCCAAGGACGGGCCGCGGGCGCTGATCAAAATGCCTGCCAAGTTGGCTGTGATCGCATGACATTGTGCTTCGACTTAGGGACATGCTTTTCCACACATTTTTAATCCATAGAATTGCTTAAGTGATCTTCTCGCACTCTCTTTCTTTATTCACAAACATGTGCTCGTCGTAGCCAACTTGGCGGGCATTTTGATCAGCGCCCACGGCCCGTCCTTGGCGATGGATTTCCTTTTTTGGAACTCCATCATTTGTCTTCATTGTGTTCGCTCAACACAACTACGGCCTTTTGCCCTTTGCCAGGGCTATTCCCAAGCTGTCCTTAGATATAGGCTTTGATTTAAGCAATAAAAAAATTTGACCCTAAATGTGTGTTGGGAAAATTTTCCAACCTTGAATGTGTTGGGAATTTTTGAACTAAGTTACCAAATGAGTATGGCGTTCCAAATGCACTTTTATTATTCCCACACATTCATTTGGCTTCCGCCACTTTTATTTCAAAATTTCGGGCTTCCGCCACCTATTTTCACACTTTTCAGCACGAAATAAAGTGGCGGGATTCCTCCCCTTTTCCGCCACTTTCATTAGGCAACTTTGATTTCCCGCCCTATATTTCTCGGGTCTAAAATTTCCCGCCACTTTCTTTTGAGTCGCCAAATCTCCGCCACTTTCAAGTGAGGTGAAAATTTTTTATTGCTCAAATAGAAGCCTACAGGTGTGTACATTAAGGATCTCAATAGAGCCAAGCCTTCTCAATGAGACGGTAGCATGACGAAGAAAATGTATGACATCACAGTGTCCCAAAAAGGAAACTGTCCCAGTGAAGGCACACTCGCATGCGCGATCAGGACAGGCCCGCGGACACTCCCTTGACCACCCGACCGCGATAGAGTAAATCAACAGCCCAAATGACCCCCCTATGTCCTGCCTTCAGATGGAGTAAATCAGCGTTCAGAGGGCCAATGTCCGGTAGGCGTAGAGTGAATCGCAGGAGAAATTTTTTGAACTCGTACTTGACTTGTACTCTGTGGATAAGTCTGAAATAGTCGCTGGTGCTTTCGAGATTGAGGGAATTGTCAGGGGAACCGCCCGTCCGTCCGGCTCCCGCCCATCGCACTGCCCCACTGCCTCGTCCGATCCTTCATCCGGCCTCGCCCGACTGTCCGGCCTCCGGACCCGCACCTCAACCTGCGCCTCCACCCGGAACGTCACCTCCCGTCTCTCCGGACTCCGTTCCCCTCCGTCCCCCTCCGTCCGGTCGCTCTCACTGGCACATGCTGTGCGATCAAGCTCGAGACCACTGCCGATCCCTCCGGACACGTGCTACTGGCTAGTACCTATAAAAACCTCGCCTAGCGTGGGAATCCTTATCCTTTCTTCTCTTCGGATTCTCCCGCTAGGTGCGTATTCTAGAACTCTGTATTTAGTACCTTGAATTGAGTTTGCTTCGGATTCTCCCGCTAGTCTCTCGCGCTCCGCGCCGAGCTGAGGTTGCCCTTACAGGAATATTGAGAGATAAACCATGCCAATGGTTGCAGAAGAGAACCTAGAGGGGAAAATAGTTCACAAAGGAAGAAAATCGAGCATTTTCGCCCAGATGTTCGACCAAAATAGAGTAAAACAGCTGATCAGAGGGAAATTTCATAGAGTAAAACAGGTCAAAAATCAGGTCAAAAACAGTCGGACATGTAAGGGAGTGTCCGCGGGCCTATCAGGACTGACAGAAGACTTGTTTATATGGCGTGATGTAGGCGGCAAGTGTCGAGATGGTCCCAGATCCGGGCCGTCTCTTGGGACACGGCCCAGGTGAATGCTAACCGAGCGAAAAAAGGCAATGATGGGAAGATCAGAGGAGAAGCATCGCGATCACGGGGTCTCTTGCGCCAGTGGTAGCAGGAACTGATGTGGCTCACCCGATACTGAGCCAGTGGGCCGTCGAGCGCAGTGATGTGCCTTCACTGTGTAATTTCCTTTTTGGGATACTCTATGATGTCATACATTTTCTTCATCGCGTTACTGTCTCATCGAGAACAGTTATGGCTTAGCTGTATTGATATCCTTAATTTAAGCACCTATAGGGTTCTATTTGAGCAATAAAATTTTTTAAGCTCAGACAAAAGTGGTGGAGATTTGGTAACTGAACAGCAGTGGTGGGAAATTTTGGACCCAAAAAAATAAGGGGCGGAGAATCAAAGTTGCTGAATGAAAGTGGCGGAAAAGGGGAGGAATCCCGCCACTTTCTTTCATGCTGAAAAGTGTGAAAATAAGTGGCGGAAGGTCGAAATTATGATATAAAAGTGGCGGAACGCAAATGAAAGTGTGGGAATAATAAAAGTGCATTTAGAACACCATAAATGAGTGTTGGGAAATTTTTGATTCCTTTAAATGAGTTGGGGAAAATGGCCTCAAATTCCCATCTCATACTCAACTGAAAAAAAGGTCTGCATGTGTTGGGAAAAGATGAAATTTTGCTATGTGTGTTGGGAAAAAGTGATGTGTCTTGGGAAATAATAAAAGTGCATTTGGAACGGCATAGTATTTGGAACGGCATAAAAATCCCCTCACATATCTGACTCAAAAAAAGCGGTATGAGTAGGTGGAAAAGTGAAATTTCACTATGTGTATGGGGGAAAAGTTATGTTTATGATGGAACATTAGAGGAATTCACGGTAGGCGTATTTTCTCGTTTGTGAATAAATTTATTCAAGTGATGGGATGATTATTTTCACAAACAAAAGATAATAAATGTGCAGTTTGAACGTCATACTGTTTTACAATTTTATATTGAATCTACATCACGATAGCCCGGTGGTAAATTATTTTCTGGGCCTTGACCTTCATCTCGGCGGTCAATCCGCTGAGCAATTAGTTCTATTATCTGGTTGACATCTGCGGGACTCGTAGGTGACGCCGTAGATGCTGGAGGAGAATGATGAGTAGGAGGCAGAGACGTTTGCGGGACTGCAGGTGCCGACCAGGTGGACTGGCCTTTACGGGGAGAGGTTTGAGTCATCTGGGAAAGTGCCCTGTTGATTCCATGGTTTTGGGTGGATAAAATCAAGGGTGTAACGGATGTCTTCTCGTTCGCACGAGATTTCCGAAATCGAAGCCATAAGAATGTCGAAAGCAGGGCAAGTATTGTGACACCGACGATAGGACCCACAATCGCTCCAACCTTGACGGAGTGTGCTGACACTCCTGGACTTCTAATAACCAGCCAATTAAACGCGCCGCGGGGTACAACTGCGCAAGAGTTACTTACGAGCCTACTGCGCCGGCCGAATTGGAAGGCGGGCTGGGTCCGGTCTGACTGGTGTCGAGCCCAATTTCATAGGT